>SJYC01132029.1:0-42183 GCA_006408675.1 Madoqua kirkii
ATAAAAATAAATATATATTTATGCATTTCATTTTTAAAGATTGAGACCAAAATAGAAGTAGTGGCCATTTTTCTGAATCAGGTTAATTTTTTAAATTATTCCCCATGTCTTTGGCATTTTTCTAATCTTCTACAGTGAACATGTATTAATTTCTTAAGCAAAACAAAAAAACTCTATAAAATTGAAATAACACACTGAGAGAAATAAATATCCAATGTAGAAAAATGAATCTCATTTTACTCTAATAAACTGTTAGTTAATGCTTCATTGTGTACTAGGCTTTGCAAACTGGACAAGGTCGTTACCTACGTGACATTCATCAAAAATGAATGTTTAAAATATCTTTCAATTTAATACTGTCTCAAAGGAATTTGGCAAAATGCCTACTTGAATGCATTATTAAATATGTCCAGGAGGATGCTGGTTTGATTTTATATGTCAGCTTCAGAAGATGATGAACACAGGCACCACAACATTCTCAAGTGAATTATAACCAATTTGCTTCTAGTCAATGGTACCTTGACGGCTCTTAAACAAACTATGTCAATACAATCCCTTTGGTAGATCTTCATTATCTGAATTTGACTCATGGGAAGAATACTGTATAAATATTTTCAATTCTTATGACCATTTTGTTTGTTTAGATGAAGATTTTCAATACCTATGAAAAGAGCTCTTACCATCCTTGGCGCTCAGTGACCACCACCACCTTTATCACCAAGGTCATAATTAATTGGGAAAAGTTTGTGTGCTAGCTTCAGTTAAATGAGCTCCACTATATAACCTTTCTCAGAGAAGATACCTTGAGAAAAAATACACTTAGTAACTAAGTGTTGGGAGGTACAGAGTTCCAGGAATTTACTAGGCACAGTCTCTGCTGGAGATGAACTCACACATAAATGTTTATGTCAGATCTAGTGGGAACGGCAATACAACAGACGGCTCTTAGGAAGGGTAAAGAATTGGAAATCACTGGGGAGTCATGAAGATCCAAGGCTGGTTTAACATGATACAAGAGAAACAAGGCAATCAGTAGGAAGTACATTTGAACACTCTGATTGAGTTTGCAGAAACTTAAATGTTACTGCATTTATCCAAAAAAACATAAAGTTAAATTTCTTATCTTGGAGCCCCTCCTCCTCAGCCATTCAAGAAACTCATTCAGGCTTCAACTAATTTTATCAGTGCTCTAAGAATCCCACTACTTTAGAAACTGCTTTATCTACCTAATTTCATTTTATTGCAAAATATTCCCATCTAAGAAAGAATTTCTGTGGAATCTTTACTAAAATGTGAATTATTTTTTAGGTGTTTCAGTCATTTCATGGATGGAGTATAAAATGCACCTGGGGTCGTTACAAATCAAGGAAGAGAATTACCACCGGATACACCAATGCAGTGGTTAAATGGAATAGAAACGAGATGCTCAAATAAACTGTCTCTGCGAGGAATAGTACCTTATTTGATTGTATGTCTTCTTTTTATAGAAGAATATTGAAAACTTCTAAGTCGGGTATAAAATGACAAATTGTTATATGATTGCTTTTATCTATAAGACAAGGGAGTTGAACAAAATTATTTCTAAGTTCCCTTCCATTTTTAAAATACCATGATTCTACCTTTTTCACTCACAACATGACAGTAATGGCTACCCAATGCTATAGCATCAACGGAAGAATGTTTTTTAATGACCGTTGACTGCCAACTCTCATTTTCCATGTCAGTGGCCCAGAAACTGGAGATCCATTTGGACCTCATAGAAAGTAAGGCTCTAGATGTACAGATTAAAATGAAGTTATCCTTTGTGAAGTTGCTCCAGAGATGGGTTTTTAGTTGAATAACCGAGAAAATATTTCTTAATGGAGGCTCAATATTTTGGCCAAACCACACAAATCTTCATCATCCTTACAAGAAATGATTAATTAGAGTAATGATGATCCATCATTCATGCCAGTTCTCAGAGAGTAAAATGTATCTCAAATCTTCTTAAAATGTTATCTTGGCTGGATGAAGATGAACATAAATGCTTTTTCAAAAGTGACATGAACAGCACTCTGGAAGTTTCCTTTTGCTTTATATTATTAATATTTTCTGGAAAAGGAAGAGGCTTTGGCAGGCTAGGGGAGAGTGTAGAGAAGAAGTAGAAAAATGGATGAGGCCTGAGTACTGAAGCTCAAGGATTCAGTAGCAGTGTATGAATATGTTCTGGGGCTCTGAAGTTCTGCACTGGACACCTGTGCTGTGCTCAGTCGCTCAGTTGTGTCCAATTCTTTGCGATCCCGTGGACTATAGCCCATCAGGCACTCTGTTGATGGGATTTCCTAGATGAGAATACTGGAGTGGGCTACCATTCCCTTCTCCAGAGGATCTTCTTGACCCAGCAATCAAACCTGCATCTCTTGCCTTGGGGGCAGGGGGATTCTTTACCTCTGAGCCAGCAGGTGCCTTAACATTGTTTAAAGTTAACTAAGAGTTCTACCCTCTTCCCCAATAAGGCACAAACCTTAGATTCTTTAAATTTGTCATTCCACCTCCCACTGACATGTTACTTTTGAGTGGTATTTTATTTGTACTTTGTTCTAAGCACCAATTCATCTTCAATGTTACTAATATTATTTTTACAAATGAGTATTTGTTTAGATTTAATCTACATGTTTACCAATTGGCCTCTCAACTGTTCTTTTTTTCTTTCTTTTTTGTATCTCATTTCTTCACTTACCAACCCAGGTCTCCCACATTGCAGGCTTTACTGTCTGAGCCTTCAGGGAAGACCATGAATACTGGAGTGGGTAGCCTATCCCTTCTCTAGGGTTCAATTCCTGGGATCTTCCTGACCCAGGTATCAAACCAAGGTCTCCTGCATTGCAGGCAGATTCTTTACCAGTGCACTGGGCACCAAGTAGCCACAAGTCGTCTCCCTGATTCTGCACTAAACACAACAGCAGCACCTTAAAGCAGAGGCTTAGGACCTGGGGAGAGCGGACCATCAAGAGTCTGAATCTGGAGGAAAATTTCAAGAGCTGTGCTACTGAGTGAGTCCTGTTCACTCAGAAATCCTGAGATCACTTGGAAAGGGACTAGCCCTGAGGTCTTGCCTGGGCAGATCAGGATTTGGAGCTAACTAGATTGGGGTGTGGATGTTAAACTGATCGCATTTTCACTTGCAAGATAATGAAGTTCAGAATATTTATACTGAATAGCAAATGACTTTCAAAAGCAATGCAGATTAACTTGTTACTCTACATAATAATGCAGATACCCTCTGTACTGGTAAATAAAACGATGAAATTTCAGGCCAGACCAAATCCTTTTTTCTCCCGGTGAGTTATATTGAAGTTTTAAAGTAGAGGCATCAAAAGATGATTATTTATATGCAAATATTATTATATTTTAAGGAAGTGTTATTCTGACCATTAACTATGGAAACCAAATAACTCAATTCAACTCTCTGTCCTCAGTGTTTTATTACAAAAATAGAGGGATAAACAATAGTTAAATCATCTGTTAACTCTAATATTTCAAATATTCTATGATTCTGTCAACCACTTCTAAGATCATATATATTCAAAGATACATATGCATTCAGATATATATGATTCTATATACAAATATATATGATTATATATATATGTATAATCAAAGAGAGGATTTGTAATTTGGGAGTAAATCCTTTGATTGCTTAGTTCTTTTACTTTTGATGTTTTATATCAACAGTACATTTACTGATATCCCTGGAGAACTAGTGAACTCCTATTACAGTTTGACTTCCTGATCTGAAAAGGAGATGAATCAACATCCCTAGCTACCGACATTATAAAAATCAATACCTTCACATCTTGATCTTAGTCTTTCATTTTAAACATTACCCCCATACAGACCCACAGAAGAATGAGAAATTTCCTGTTTTTTTTTTTCATCTCTCTTATCTTCTCAGTCACGTCTTCTGTAGCACAGTCACAAATTAAGGCTGAAAAATGCCTTCTCCTTCTCTATACAGCCTGTCAACCAGTAAAAGACAAAAGGATCCTAATCACCTGGCTCCTGCAGGAGGAATACACCCTCGAGTGGACTCAGAGGATATTCCATCAAGTCACTCATTCAACAAAAACCATTTCAATAGACCTATTGTCTCTAGCCTATGCTAATTTATTCTTATAGCATTCAAGCATACGGAGTCTCCCTGAAAATGAAATCTTAATTTGCTTCTCTAATGGAACTCATTTTACTTCTTTTAAGCTCTACCTTTGATTATTACTTTGTGACACTGAAAAACCAGCGATAAAGCATTTTAATAACGACACCTCATGATATTTGTTACACCTGCTATAAAGTAATTAGTTACTTAACTATAATAATTGCTTATTAAAATGAAATGCAATAAATACGACAAAATCTGTAAGCCAATTTAGCCACTTAGAGAAAGTTATGGTCTGTTAAGCTACCAAGAACAAGGACTTATTTGTGTATATGTGCAATCTGCACTGTATTCCCATAATTTTTTGCTTAATACCTCGTGTTTTGGTACCTTCAGTTTAGTTATTAGCAAACAGGTGTCCTTATTGGAGAAGGAAATGGCAACCCACTCCAGTGTTCTTGCCTAGAGAATCCCAGGGACAGGGGAGCCTGGTGGGCTGCCGTCTATGGGGTCACACAGAGTCGGACACGACTGAAGCGACTTAGCAGTAGCAGCAGCCCTTCTTTGAATAAGCTTTCCTGGTGGCTCAAATGGTAAAGAGTCTACTTGCTAATGCAGATGAGGATTTGATCCCTGGGTTAGGAAGATGGCCTGGAGAAGGAAACTTACTCTGGTATTCTTGCTTGAGAAGTCCCATGGACAGAGGAGCCTGGGAGGCTACAGTCCATGGGGGTCACAAAAGAGTCGGATATGACTTAGCGACTAAACAACAAGTCTTTATACATAAGGTGTTATTATATATATTATATATGATGTCCTTATTATACATATAATATGTGTAATAACCATAAAGTACTCCCCTGGTAGCTGAGAAACCAGAGATTCAATTCTCAAGTGCTTTCTTGTGGAGATGATCCTTCAGTTCCACCCTGAGTAGGACAGGTCTGCTCTGCTGTATGTAAAGCCTACCAGGGGAAAAGATGCTATTTGGAGACTTTTATAAGCACTGACGATGGACGTGAGTCTGAGTGAACTCCAGGAGTTGGTGATGGACAGGGAGGCCTGGCGTGCTGCAATTCATGGGGTCACAGAGTCAGACACAACTGAGCGATTGAACTGAACTGAACTGATAAACATTGAAGATAAATTTTGCCTGCCAAGAAGAGTGCTAATTTTCACATAAGAAACATTCTCTGGCTACCTGTGCCAATGTTAATTTGCTGGCTGCAGGCAAGGACTACAATAAACACTGAAGATAATCCTGGACTTAGCTACAAGAAGAGAGAAAACAATGGAGTTTAATAAACAAACTATATAACAAACATTTCGTCTCTATGTTTCAAGAAAACTGATCTCTAAAGAGGGAAAGCCTACTTTTAAACTTCTCTTTGACACTGTAGAAGGGGATCGCATAATCAAATCAAAAGAAAGCACAAAGGATTGGAGAAAACGGATTTGCTTTCTTCATTTTCTGAAGTCACATGGCCTGCCCAGCTCACTTATTCTCTGGATCTCATACTTTCTAGTTTCCTTCTATTTAAAATTTTAGTATTAATTGCCTCACAAGTGATAAATTCTACTAAGAGAACTTGATTACCTTGGAAAAGAGATTTCACACACACACACACACACACACATACTTCACAGCTTTAATCTTCACAGCTTAGGTGTCAATCATTTATAGTTTAACAAAATCACATATGGGCCATTTAAACATGTAGTAGGCACATCATATATTAACTTAAACATTCAACTGCAGGCCATCTGTTACTCTGTAAACATTCTGAGGTTGATTTTTAAAATTTGTCTTTGCAGAATATTTAGGTAGACTAACTTACATAAAACAGCCTCCTATATATCTGCTCTGAATTTTTTTATGAAAAGACTCAGTGTGAGAGAATTGCTGGGTCAGATGAATGTGAGCCCACTTATAACCCAGATATAAGCCCTTTTGTTTTATTTTCTTCACTAAAAAAGCCTCTTCAGTACATATTACAGAAGATGAATTTATGAGGAGCCTTATTTAATTTACTTTGGTCAGAGGATAGAGATCTAACTTATTCCTCAGCTTAAAAATAAGAGGTAGCAAGACCTAAAGTAAATAATTGAGATTATAAATGTACCTTTTTAAAATTCTAGAAATGATAAGCATAAATTCATGACTTTTTACCTCATACTAATACTGTGAGAAAGTTGAGGTTTTCAAACCTGTAATATTTTTTAACAAATATTTTTTAACTCGATGTTCTTTAGTGCAGATGTCCTTAACCATTCCTTTATGCTACTTCCCCATCCTAACCACCACCATGCTTGCTCCTTGGAAGAAAAGCTATGACAAACCTAGACAGCATATTAAAAAGCAGAGACATTACTTTGCCAGCAAAGTTCCATGTAGTCAAAGCTATGGTTTTTCCAGTAGTCATGTACAGATGTGAGAGTCGGACCATAAAGAAAGCTGAATGCTGAAGAATTTATGCTTTCAAATTGTGGTGCTGGAGAAGACTCCTGAGAGTCCCTTTGACTCCAAGGAGATTAAACCAGTCAATCCTAAAGGAGTTCGGTCCTGAATATTCATTGGAAGGACTGATGCTGAAGTTCCAAAGCTTTGGCCACCTGATGCGAAGAGCCAGCCTTTTGGAAAAGACCCTGATGCTAGGAAAGACTGAGGGACAGAGGAGAAGGGGGTGACAGAAGATGAGATGGTTGGATGGCATCACTGACCCAATGGACATGAGTTTGAGCAGACTCCGGGAGATAGTGAAGGACAGGGAAGCCTGGCATGCTGCAGTCCATGGTCACAAAGAGTCAGACATGACTCAGCGAATGCACAACAACCAGCAGCACCAACCACCAAGTCCCCCAAAACACCAAACCCCTAGTTTGAGAGGCAGAGACTCTGATGCTGGGAGGGATTGGGGGCAGGAGGAGAAGGGAACGACGGAGGATGAGATGGCTGGATGGCAACACCAATTCAATGGACATGAGTTTGGGTGAACTCCAGGAGTTAGTGATGGATGGGGAGGCCTGGCGTGCTGCAATTCATGGGGTCGCAAAGAGTCAGACATGACTGAGCAACTGAACTGAACTGATCCAGGGACGGACTTAGGGACTCATTATAATAAAATACTGAAACCATTTTCTTACTTTAATGTGTATTAGGGCTCTTGTTTACAAACAACAGAAACCCATTCTGGTGACTTTAAACAGAAAGTGAATTCACTGACAGGATATTGGCTAGTTTGACAAATTTACTGAAAAGATACTGTAGAACCTAGGAATCAGTTATGAAACCAAAGGAAGCTAGGCAATAATAGTGAAAATCACACCACAAGAAGAGACTGGTTAGGACCCCACTGCTAGCAGACATAGTATTTCACTGCTGGAAACACAGCTCTTGCTGGTCTGGAGCACTGAACCCACTTGAGCCATCAGAATAAATACATAGGCATCACTGTTTCTTTGTAACGTTAGATCTAGACTCAAAGTCCCAGGAGTAGACAGGATGATTCAATTGGCAAGAGCTCAGGCCATGTGCCAGCCTTCTATCTGCCATCTCAAGACTGCAATGGGCCTCTGCAGATTCTAGGGTCCTTACTACTGGGGGGGTGGAGGAGGTTGGTTGTTATGAAATCCTGCATAATGGCTGCATACCTAACAGCTAACTCTGGGCAATTTAAGAAAAAAGAAAACTATATATATATACACACACACACACATACATACATATGTATATACACATATTTCAAGAAAAAAGTGTTAGCTACTCAGTTGTATCTGACCATTTGCAACCCCATGGACTGTAGCCTGCTGGGCTCCTCTGGCCATGGGATTCTCCAGGCAAGAATACTGGAGTGGGTTGCCATACCCTTCTCCAGGGGAGCTTCTCAACCCAGGGATCAAACCTGGGTCTCCTGCATTGCAGGCAGATTCTTTACCATCTGAGCCACCAAGGAAGCCATATAAATATAATCATGTACATATACAGTTAACGCTTGAGCAATGCAGGATTTAGGGGCAGCAACCTGCATGCAGTCCAACATTCATCTATAAATTTACTGTTGTCTCTGTTTTTGAAGTGCTTCCGTATCTAAGTGCAAACTGTGTAATATTGCAGTGTCTGTTTAGTGGAAAAAGTCTGTGTCTAAAGGGACCCATGCAGTTCAAACCCACAGTGTTCTAGGGTCAATTGTACGTATCATTCAGGAACCTGTACTTTTTACTGGGGAAATAATTTATAGCTTCTATCAGAGTTTTACAAATATTGATCACCCAACCAAACTGAGAATCATTTTTGCATAGAATCACAGAACTTTATCTCCAGAAGGAACCAGAGACCCCAAAGATGAAGAGACCACACTTGACATCCATTAGTTAAATCAACGCAAGGACTAGAATAGAGGAACCCAGAAAAGGGAAGCTGTTTTCACTCAAACCTAATTACATTTAAAGTCCTTAAATTGGAAGTTTATATCTCCCCATAACTTTTCAGTTTATGAAAAATGTCAAGTTTCTTCATTGGTCACCAGATTAAAAAAGAAAAAAACCTGTTGGCAGACAAAGAAAAGATCTTCATTCCAGGGGAAGAAAACAAGGGTTTAAAAACTGGATGCTGTTGCTTAGCTGTAAATTACTCTTTCGCTCAAGATCACATTACAAAAGACATAACGCTGTATCCACTTGCTTCCAAAATTAAGGATGCAATTAGATTTCTGACTCAGATATGGTTCCATTACAACATATTCCATCTTTAAATCAAAGTTTGAATAAATGAATTGCATAAGAACTTGCATAAGAACTTGCTAGGAAATTTCCAGTCATTTGCTTTATAGGATTTCATGTTTTCTTTCCTTCCTTTTCTTATTTCCTTTATTTTTTCTTTATTCCTTTTTTTTTTCTTTATTTAAGAAGTGCACATAAATACTTGTGTGGGAGGGAATTACACAGCATGTCTTATTTTGTTTTATCCATCTATACAACAACAGCCAGTAGTCACAGTTTGAAATTTAAGAACTGTTTTTTAAAGGCTAAGAAAAAATAAAAATTTCAAAAACAGCTTGCTAGCAATAAGAGTAATATACAGAAAAACAGAACTGACAGCCAAGCATAAAGATATATAACTTTATTAACCTTAATTCAAGAAGCTTTTCAGAATGCTTTAATTAATCTATAAAATCTCATAAAGACCTATGAAGAGAAAATATAATGTTCCTCATTTTGTCAGAAAACCAAGGCCAAGAAAATACTTTCTTAGGTATGAATTGTTAAGCAATAATCAGGGTCTACAGAGTAATAACATCATTATCATCATAATACAAGTCAGGCCAGTAGACCATGAACAAGGCAAATGTTAGGTAGTGTGGTTGTTTCATTTAGGTATTAAGTGGAGTTAATAGGTTAATACCCAGAAAATCAAGGTGAGATGGGGCTTGAAGAACAAGTTGGAATAAAAAGGCAAAGAGAAGGGAAGCAGTGGTGTGACTAAGGAGTTAACACAGTGCTCTGCTGTCTTCAGGAGATAACAGGGCTGGTGAGAGCTGAGAATTTCTAGGAAAAGTGAAGATCAGAAAACATGTATTTGAATAAGTATAAGGTAGTTCTAAAGCATCACACCAAACAGTTTGACTTTGGGCAAGTAGTTTACTAAGTATGTTACAGAGCTGTCTGATGTTTCTGTGAGTAGATGAGCTAGGGCACTCATAGGAAGAACAAAAAGGAAGAAAAATGCATTAAAGAAATATTAAGGTAACACATGTAATACTGGTAATGCTATTCCACTTCAAGGACTTACATAAATTTGAAAGAAGTTAAGCCAGCTGCACAAACTTAAGTGTTGTGGCTTCAAATTATGGACTCCTTCTACCTCTGGATTGTGTTATAAACACACTGTGGTAAAGGGAAAGATAAACTTGAATTTACACTTGAGTTTGAGTGTAAACTGATAGCAGAACATCAGCAGAGTATCATTTATTTAGTAACAGGGCTAAAACTCAGAAAAAAATTAAAACCTAGAGATATAGATTTTAGGACAAGCTAGGAAAACAGAGTTTCCAGAGATGTTATTAGTCTTTACAATGAAGTATGGTAACACATTACTTATTTAGAGAGGGAGACAGAGCTACTGGGCCCAATCAATTCACATAGTTCTGGAAAGTTCTCTAGCCTTTCAAGCCTGGTATAACAACAAAGAGGACTGAGGGGAGGTGAAGTGGGATATTACTGAACTGACCAGTGGGGAGAGGGAAGCCAGGAGAGGCCTCGGAGGGGTAGGGGGAAGAAAAGAGTTATTTTGCAGAAAAAAAAAGGAGGGGGGGCAATTATTATGGGATTATATGGAATCATGGACTTTTGAAAACTGGAAAGACCAAAGAATTTAAAGAGTCTTACATTCAATTAAAAAAAAAGTTTTTAATGTAAATGCTATAATTGCTGATGTTAAATTATATCTATCAAATAAAGCAATTACGAGTGAGCACCATACCCCCCCCCCCCACCAAAAAAACATGATCACAATTGAAGAAAGGTTAAGAGAAAACAGAAGTCTATGGTGTTGGTGAGAACTACTCTGATTAAAGAAGCAAAGCCTGGGAGAGAAGCTCTAAGGAGCCCAGTGGGTTGAGGGCAATGGAAAGAGGGAAGCGTGGTTGTAGAACAGTTAGAGTGTGAAGAGCAGGCAGGGCATGACACCCAGACACATTAACACCCCACCAAATAGCAATCCTAAAGGAAACCAACCCTTTATCTTCACTGGAAGGACGGATGCTGAAGATGAAGTTCTAATACTTTGGCTACCTGATCCAAAGAGCCAGCTCACTGGAAGACGCGAATGCTGGGAAAGATAGAGGGCAGGAGGAGAAGGGGGCAACAGAGGGTGGGATGGCTGAATGGCCTCACCGACTCAATGGCCATGAGTTTGAGTAGACTCCGGGAGATGGTGAAGGATGGGAAGCCTGGCATGCTGCAGTCCATGGGGTCACAAAGAGTTGGACACGACTGAGCCACTGAACAACAAAGTATTGTGAACACAGGGAGGCTGGGCTAAATGGTGAGGTCTCTGATGAATGGCTTAGCCAAATGCTCAAGGAGCCTAAATGGGCTTCAAGCTGCTAGAACTGTGTCTATGGCATCACTTGACCCTGAAAGAGGAATTCTCTGGCAGCATCACTGAGTTTCAGGGAACACCGTCATATCCCAGCCATCTAATGCTACTGCCTTTGTGCTCTCTGGTGCCAATGGTCCCTGGCATAATTTGAAAGATGTGCTTCCTGGCTCTGAGTCGCCTAAAGCCTTAGATGGATCTCTACCCAGACAAAATTCTGAGAGTCCAAAGCTTCAGATAATTTTAAATCAAAAGTTTATCTTCAGAGGACATAAGGTTAACTGAAAGTGAAGTTTGCAAAATCCATGAAACAGAATGAATAAAATACAGAAGCGCGAATATAGCAGTCACTGAAAAGAGAATTGATGCTCTCTATTATATACAATCTAGACATTTAGGAAAAACAATGAAAGACCTGACCCCCAAAAAATGTTTGTGAAGAAAGATTTTTAAGAGATTATTTTAAGTGCATACTATTGTTTTATCTATAAAGGGTATTATCAGATGTGCCATGAAAAAATGGCTATTAATTTGGCCAGGATTACCCTCTTCTCTTTTATTGGTGACTGATATACTTGTAAAAGACACTAAGAAAAATATGTCTTTTTTGAAGCAAGCACATAAAACAAGACTTGGAATTTAGTAGCCATAGTCCTTGGTTCTGGTTTCAAGTGTTGCAACCTTGCAGAAAAAAAGCAAACATTTTTCTCAGTGAAGGAAAGAGTATGTGAAAACACAAAATAGCATTTATGATGTGACTGTTAAGGCCCCACGGAGGTGATGAACTTTAAAAAAGGAAAGAAAGGAAAGAAAGAACTCACATTCGCCAAGGATATATTTGGGAGTTCTCTCCTCAGTGGTCATTTGAAATATGAGCTGAGAGAGTTAAAGTCGTACACGGAAGTTACTGAGACCTTACATTGGTGCCTGTCCAATTAACTTAATATTTCCTTTCATTATGCCCACACCATTAAAAGGCATTGGTTTTATGGACTGTAGGATGATAAAAAAGGATTATTATTTTGCTCATATCTGTAATGTCGATGGGAGAACCGTGCCACTTACGTTTCTCACACACACAGGTCATAAATTCAAGAACAAACTCTCTCCTCCACTCCCCAACCTTTCAACCCTGAGGCCTTCACCGAGGAAATATTTCAACTGGACAGAAAGGCAGGTCTCCCGCTGGAAGGGCAGCAGGAATCCAGGGATGCTGTCTCTTCTCTGCAGAGCAGAAAGGATGTGCTGGAAGGCACCTGGACAAGCTTGCTCACTTTTTCACTTCTATGAGACAGATGTCAATTAAGCCACTGTCAGGGCTGTGTGAACTTGGTCTGATCAAGGAAGAGAAGGCTTTTCCTTTCTGATAAACTACATGTGTACACACACACTCACACACACACAGAGCTTTCCTTTTTTCCAAAACAAAAGGAGAAATATATTGAAAGAAAAATGGGCCTATCTTTAGGGACACAAGCTTGAATGAAAAAGCAAGTCAGCAAATGGCTAAAAACTGGCAGGGAAGGACAGTGGATAAGTTGATGGCTGTTATAGAATGAAGCAAACTATATAGTAAAGGTTTGGGGTTTATTCACTATTTCCTAATTTCATTCACCAATATTTACTGATCTTAATGGACATACAGTTGTCTGGGGATACAATCACAAACAAGACAGTTTCTCTCCTTTAGGTTATATCTGAGAACTATGCTCAAGTTAAATTGCTGCCTCACAAACCCAGTAAAAGTTATTTTATTCTATTTTCTCTGCAAATAAATGAGTAGCAGAATAGTATTGACTAGGTTCAGCCTGATCGCCTGCTAATGAATTTCTTAAATCTGCTGATCATTAAAGACAAGATTCAGTCGCCAAAATGAATTTGCAGTGCGGTCTGGAAATAACATAGAATATGCAGGGTGATACATGTCCACAGAAATAGGTGGCCCATACAGAGGCAAAGCAGCAAAAGACAAATTCTGTAAACAGGGCATCAGGTTAGGTCTGCCTCCTGTTTCCCTGGTGGCTCAGTCAGTAAAGAATCTGCTTGCAATGCGGAAGACCTGGGTTCAATCCCTGAGTTGGAAAGATCCCTTGGAGGAGGGGATGGCAACCCACTCTGGTATTCTTGTATTCTTCCCTGGGGAATCCCCAGAGACAGAGAGGTCGGGGACTGAGGTCCATGGGGTTGCAAAGAGTCGGACACGACCGAGCAGGTAAGCACAGCACAGGACAGACTGAAACACTGGAGCTGGCCGTGTAATGGTATGAGAGAATGGGAGAGTCAGGCAAGGGAAGAATGTTTTCACAGGGCAGTTCTGTAGTGGGTTCAAGTGTAGTCCTTACCAAAGCTGTTTACATCTAGAGAGTGGATATTGGCAAGATATACATGTCTTTTATTTCCATACCACTGATGAAAGAAAACTTCAGAATGTGCAAAGTTACATACCCTAGAGCAAATCATTACTACTTATTTTAGCTCTAGACAACATCAGTCCTCATTGTGCTATACGGTAGAAGAAAAAGATTTGCTACCATTCCAGTTCCAGTTTCAAAAGAAAATGCAGCTGAATTTTCTCCATAAAGGAAGACATGAGAAGTTAAATTTTCATTTGCTGATTAAAAAGCAACAGTGCTATAAACACAGAGAGAGCTGTGTCCATTTTTTTTTCCTATGACAAAAATATAGTGAAAATGAGACTAAGACCATGTTCCCATTCATTAGGTTCTAAAGAAGAAAGACATTATGTATGTCATACTCATATATTTTTAAAATCTATAGTTCAGTGTTATATAATTTAATCAGCATTCAGTAAAAATTCAAGACTGTCAGTTGAGCAGTGTCCGAAAGTTTGTCTTATTTCAAACATAACAAACCAAATTATTTGTATGGAACATCACGTCAAACCAACTCACTGTATAATATTTTCTAGGTTTTTAGCAAACTCCAAAATTCTAGAAATATATCTGATGTGCTTAAGTATAGCCCTATTTCTCATCATTTTCCAGTGTAAAAGTGAAGAATGGTAATCAATTTATGTAGAATTATTTTAACTATAAGTTTAATATCTCCATATGATAATTACAGAATAGATGTATGAAAAAAGCTTATAGTTTCAGAGAGATGTTAACTTCCCTTTCTCCAGAACCACTATCAGCTTCTTTGATTCAAGTTGTTTTGTTATACAAATATTTGCTTTTCCTGAACTCAGCTGAACCATGAAATACAGGTATGTTCAAGATGCTTTTAGAATTGGAAACAAATAGTGAGACCATAGCCTATGTTTGTGTTGAAAACACTGAATTTTTCCAAACCATGCCTAAATTACACCCTTTTGAACAACTATTTTCCTTCCTCTATCTCACAGGAGGGATACGTTTTTTGATTATCTTGCAAATGAGTAGTGCCTCAAAGTCAATGGATGTCCAACAAGTGTTATCAACTTATCGGCCAAATAGTATGTGTTTTGTGATTGAAGCCTGTATGAGGTAGAAGAATAATAAAAGGACTATTTATAAAGGGAGGCCAGGATTATTGGAAACTGTGAGGGTAAGAGCAGTATTCTGGAGATAGGAGTGATGGAGGAGGAGGTGAGCTCTGTAGAGAAAATGCAACCAGCTTGGCCTGCTCCTTCTACTCTGCCGATAGGGAGGAACCAACACAAACCCTGAGGACGAGAGTTTCACTGTGTGGAGCCTGTGGGTCACCTCTAAAGCCGAGAGTATACAGCCTACTCTGGTCAGCGGTGGTGTTGACCACACCCTCAGTTTGAAGATCAGTCTTTAGTCTGTCTCTTTCTGGGCTTTCCTGGTAACTCAGTGGTAAAGAATCCTCCTGCCAGTGCAGGAGACGAGGGTTCGATCCCTGGGTCAGGAAGATCCCCTGGAGAAGGAAATGGCAACCCACTCCAGTATTCTTGCCTGGGAAATCCTATGGAAGAAGAACCTGGCGGCTATAGTTCATGGGGTCATGAAGAGTCAGACAAGACTTAGCGGCTGAACCACAAAAGCCCAGAGTAGGGTGGAGAAGGGTGGAGAGTGCATCTAGAGGGCAAAGGCAGATAAACCACACCACCTTAGACCTACACTTTAGGGCCTGACATTTCACCTCTTGTGTCTGAGTATGACAACAATGGATTTTGAACTCAAACTTTCCAAGCTTTGATCTGATCACAAGCTAATCCTTTTCAAAAACACATTTTTTTTTTCTTCTTAGTGCTGGAAAGCCTTGCTCTAGTAGAGTGGAAAATGATAACTAGACTGAACAAGATGCAAATATCCAAGCGCCTCAATTACATCTGAAGAGTAATTTCGGCAATAAGAAGAAAACATGGTTCTTGAGTAACATACGTCCATGTGCTCCTCTTTTGAAGTATCAGATCTATCAAGCACTGGCCAATCAAGTGTTTGTATATACACCATAAAGAGAGAGATTTATTGATTCATACAATCTACAGTCAAACCTTTACTGAGAATGTGTCAGGCTTGTTATCATTCTCCCTTAGACTGACTGAATGCAAAAAGCATTATGTTAAGCAGAATTGATGCCTTGAGAATTAGCTATGTATTTCATTCTATATTTAATTATCATATTTCTTCTAAAACTACCTTTTAGATATTTGCAAAAGGTTGTGTATGCCTTCTCTCTATATAGCAAAAAAAAAAAAATCTTAATATATACACAGAAAGTTTGGTGAATGATCAAGTCTATGTATGAGAGAAGCTGAGATGTTTCTAATTTATTCTTCATTAGAGTCAAGTCTTTTAGGGACTTCCCTGGTGGTCCCAGTGGTTAGGATTCTACGCCTCCACTGCAGGGGCCCAGGTTTCATCCTTGGTCAGGGCATTAAGATTCCACAGCTGCAAAAACTAGCCAAAAACAAACTTTTCAAACTTGATTTGTAAAATATTTTTTTCTACTGGATTGGGTTCTATTGTTAAGATGTCCTCATTTACTACTTTGACAGTTACATATATATTTCCCACAGTGAATTTCAGGGGCTTTTCCTTTCCTCCTCTGCCCAGCAGGAACATCTCAAAGTCAGGGTCTCTTCTTGGCTCCGAGGCAATGGAAACTGGAAGCAATGGGAGTGGATGCTGTGTGGCATATGTCTCAAAACACAGTGTCTCCCACAAAGCACCAAAGCCCCCATTACTTGTCTTTAGAATAAGTTTCTCTAGTCAGATCCTACTCAGCATTAGTAAACTGTGCCTGTCACAGCAAGCACGTATCCCTCAGGACAAGCTTCTTTTAAGGAGAAATCCAGCTGGAATCAACTATTTTTATTCAAAAAAGAAAAAAAAAAAAGAGTGTTTGGTCCAGTCTTGCTTACCTGCCACAGGACTTGAGATCATGAAAAATTCTATAGTGGAGTGAAATAAAACCCATTATCCTAAGGACTTGACATGTTTCCTGACACTGTTAGGAGTTAAAAAGTTCTGAGTTTTTATTGCCAGGGCCTGGGGTGCCTTTATAAACATAGCTTTTAAAGTTCACAAGGATAGTTAATGTGGTCGATTTTCAGAATCAAATCAGGTCTTAAGGTACTGTAGCTCTCAGAAGGTTGGCTGGATCATGGTAGATATCTCGGCCAAATTCCTTACCATGTCTATGGTCCTTCATTTGCATGTATCATAAGCTTAATTTGTTATATCATTAGCAACCTATATTAACTTCTAGGTTATCTGATTGTACAAGCAGGTGTGTTTTTATATACTGCAAAAGTCTAGCACACTGCTCTGTATCTAATAAGACCTCATTAAACCTCTCTCAACTGAATCAGCATTTTTAGTGTTAATAATTTGGCCACAGGCTCTGAGTCTATGAAGTGCTTATAACCTTCAAAAACTCTTCCTATACAACAGTATTTTTTCCATTAAAAAAGTCAAGTTTTTCCTCTGAGATGAAAATATAAATTTAATAATGTTTAAAATTTTCAGACACATCAGTTCAGGTTCAGTTCAGATCAGTTCACATCACATCCTGGATGATCTATTCCCAGCGCTTCTATATGAGTTTTAAACTGTGGCATGAACAATACTATCATCTCTAAGAAACCTTTTTTTGAACATATCTTTCTCTGAAATCTTGTCCCATTTAGAGTTAGAATACTGGGATAATGTTTTATAAAGATAGCCTATTTCATATGATATGGTGTCTTAATATTTAGTAACATATTCATGTATGTAATTATTTTCTTGACAGCAAAATCATAAACCCCCACAGGGTAGGTAATATGCCAGATTCTTCTAGGAGGTACATCCATATCAATGAAAATTGAGAGCAAAAAGAAGTGACTATTTCTTTTCCAACTAAACTATTTTATATCTTGAGCTGGGTCATGGGATAATGCCAGCAAAAACAATTCCGGTTCTCTGTTCGCAAGAAAGCCTACCTCTTACTTTAGCATATGCTTGTACTACGGCTACTGCTGCTGCTGCTAAGTCACTTCAGTCGTGTCCAACTCTGTGCGACCGCATAGATGGCAGCCCCCCAGGTTCCCCCATTCCTGGGATTCTCCAGGCAAGAACAATGGAGTGGGTTGCCATTTCCTTCTCCAATGCATGCAAGTGAAAAGTGAAAATGAAATCACACAGTCATGTCCGACTCTTAGCAACCTCATGGACTGTAGCCCACGAGGCTCCTCCGTCCATGGGATTTTCCAGGCAAGAGTACTGGAGTGGGGTGCCATTGCCTCATAATTTTCTTTGAAGTTTCTCCTGTTTCTCTTACATGAGAGACTTGTTTTGCTTTCTTTCAGGTGCTTCACTTTTGCTTTTTCTGTGTTCTTATTGAAATATATTTGACATATAACACAAATGTAAGGTGTACATGTTAACTGGATACATTATATATTATATTATGATTGTCACTGTAGCGATCACATCTTTCATATTACATAATAATCCTTTCTTTCTAGTGGTGGGAAGCATTAAATTTTAGTCTCTTAGCAAGTTTGAAAATTATAATACAATATCATTGTCTATTGTCACTGTACTGGACATTAAATCTCTAGGACCTGTTTACTGCCTGTTGCAAATTTGTCCCTTCAAACATGTTTCCTATTTCCCTATCCCCCATTCTGCAGTAGCCACCATTTGGCTGTTTTTATGAGTTTGGCTTTTTTAGATATCACACAGTACTTGTCTTTTTCTGTCTGACTTATCTCAGCATAATGTGTTCCAGGTCTACTGAGTGAGTCAAGGTGACTATTTAACACATGCTTGAAACACACAAAAAAAACAATTTTTCTCAACTCCAAAGGTTGAAAGACTTTACAAGATAAAATGTACGTAATTGTCTAAAGTCACCTTTTGGCTTTTTGAGTAGCTTTTTCTCTCTTTACTATCATGAGCCAGATACATCAAGAAACCTTGGAGTGGTTAGAGGGGCAATAGAATGGAAAAATTCCATTCTATTGGAATTCTCATTTCAGAATTATAATAAGTTCAATGTTATGGAACATCCCAGCTCAGATTCAATTAGGACAATGGCCAAGAAAATGCTTTGTTGAACCGTAGAAAAAGTGGCAGAATTAAGTATTTACGCTCCCTTCCAAATTATGAAGTACATTTAAAATTTAACTAGGCATTATATGTATGTATAATTGATATTTTAAAATCTTCAATATTTCAAAATATTCTCATAACCTCACAACTGAAGAAAGATGTGTCATTTTAACCCCAGCTGCTCTATTGGAGGCAGTAGGAATCGAAACTTAAAAATACCTAAGCAAATTTGTTTAATATAATACTATCAATATAGTGAAAATAACCATTTATACTTTTGTCTGAAGATGTCAAAGAATTTGGAAACACCAGTTCAGTAACCTTCACAAAAACTCTACAATTTAGATTAAGATAAATCTATTCCAAAGTAAACCTCCTTTCCATGTTGCACATTTTCCATCATAATAGAAAAGAGTGTGACATGTGTCCCCAAGTTGCCCATAACAGCCTAGACCTTTCAGTTGTTAATAGGATAATATATATGTTGTTGTTGCAATAGCTAAGTCATGTCTGATTCTTGAGATCCCATGAGTAGCTCGCCAGGCTCCTCTGCCCACAAAAGAGTTGGACATGACTAAGCAATTGAACATGCATATGTTAACTCTATCTCAGTAAAGCTGGGGGAAAAAAAAAAACAAAACAAAATTGAGGTAAAATCAGCTGAACCACTATTATTATCCAGTGAATAATTTACTGAGAGTTGACTCTTAATGACTCCACGGGCTGCAACTCTCCAGGCTCCTGTCCACTGAATTCTCCAGGCAAGAATACTAGAGTAGGTTGCCACTTCCTCCTCCAGGGAATCTTCCCAACCCAGGGATCGAATCTGGGCCTTCTGCATTACAGGCAGATTCTTTACCATCTGAGCCACGAGGGAGCATATCCGATATACATATGCATAAATATATTCGCATATTACATATTATGAAGAATCTGAAACAATCAGCATTTAAGGTCTTAATGTTTTTTAAAAAGCTTTCTTCTAAACCCTTGGCTAGGAGCAGGCTGGAAAATGATTTTGCTCAGGTTTGCATTCATTTCATTTTTTGTTCTGTTTAATTTGGCAGCATTTGTTGCCCTTCGTGTATTTCATCCAGCTCTCACCCTAGGGTAATTCAATGACCGACAGCTTTGTGTACCAGCCAGTCCCTTCCTTACACTGGGCTTTGAAGCATCGCTGTAGTGAATACTCAAAGCATTTAAACTTTTTCTAAATATTCAGACACCATAACCAATGATTTGCCAATAGCTCGACTCTTTTTCTTTCTAATAGCAATGCCTGCCGAGATCCCTTCAACTGCTGGAAGCACAGGGAATAGTTTTCTCTGATATTGTCCACAAAACATCTTCCCTACCTGTAGGATATTTCAGTATCTTAGACTTTGGAAGAAAGAGAAGACCCTCCAGTTGGAGGGTTACCTGAAAGAATTTCCCCTGCTACTTAAAAAGTTTTACATCTGCAGCAGTGCTTTACCAACCAAAGCTAATTAAATCTACCTTCAGCATCCCTGATGAATTCCTATTTCATATCACTTCTGTGGAACATATGTCTGTCACATGATTTACCTTCCTATGCTTTGCCTTCCATTGGAACAGTCACTGTGCAAAACAGATTTAAGTGTGCACATCAATTTATTTAAAAATTCAGGTTAAGATGTACTATTTATTTCATACACATAAATACTGGCCATTGTTTACGTATGTTGATGTAACACTGAATTTTGTGTTTATGCTCTATCAAAAAATTTTGAGTGTCTACTCTAGTGCCAGCTTTGTTTAGTGCTAAACAAAGAAAACAAGACAGGAAAAAAACAATTATTTTATCTTACTGATGGAATTAACATTTTACATCTGCGTACCTTTCTATTTGTTGTATTTCTAAATTTTATTTTTACCAAAAGTTGCCACTTTTTTAACAATAGAAAAAAATCAACAAATTGAAGGTTGACTTTTTATGTGACAGGTTTATATACTTCAGGCAAAAAATTTGAAGAGACTTTTTCTGAGGAGTCTTAGAAAAGAGGTCTAAGAATAAGACGTTAGGGACTTCCAGAGAAGGAGTCTAGCCAGATTACCTCAGTGTTTTAATCACCTGGATGGAAAAAAGTGTAGAATCCATGCAACAAGAACAATATGCTGAGAAAAAGAATAGTGGGAGATTGTGGAAATAAATAAATCAGGGGGGGGGGGGCAGACTACCACTAGTTTCAGTGGCTTAAAAAATGTGCAGGAATTTTTTAATTTTGCATATTACATGGCTCAAATGTTAAGTGTGTTTATGTGATCCTAATCCTGTTAGTCTGAATATTGATATCGATCTAACCAAAATCATCTAATATTACTTTCCATTGGGTTGAGAGGGCAGGAATTAGGAGAGAAAGACAGGGAAGAGATTACAAAGAGTTAAATTCTCAGCTCCCCTTTTGAGAAATCAGTAGTTAATACATAAAGCAAAGAGACAAAAAGAGCCCAAGAAGTAGCAAAAGCACTGTTGGATATCAAGATTCAGCAATATACAGCTCTTCATTAGAGACATGTCAGTCAATAACAAAAAAAAAAGTGTCAGTTAAGAGTTGAAAAGTAGCTGTTTCTAGGGAAAGAAAAATGAAAACGAGGGTGATCAGGGACGGATGACTTTCTAAAAGTTTTAAAGAGTTAAGAGTGTGTTCATAGATAAATTATACAAAGTAAAACCAAGTTAGGACCTGTTAAGTATATAATGATATGCTCAAGAATTATTCCTCACAAGGCAGAGAGCAGAGATAGGAAGCCAGTGGTCTGTTTTTTCTTATAAAGATACTAATCCTATTCAGGAGTGATCCACCCTCATTGTCTTTTTAACTCTTCAAAGCTTCACTTCCTAATACTGCATCAACGGGAGTTGAGAGTTCAACAAACAAATCTGGGGAAGACACAGACATTCACTTCTTCCGATGCATCCACTGCCATTTTGCTGAGGGAATGGCTTTCACGTGGCTCCTTGCCATTCTGATCTGGCTTTTTCGCTTTGATCTTCCACAGCACAACAGATGAGGGGCTGTTATTTATAAAGAGGTCTGCCGAAGTTTCCACAATCATGGGGCGAGTAACCCACACGAGGGCTTACAAAGAATGCACAGAACCAGAGGACCATTTCCCTTTCTCTCTCTGCACAGCTCCTGGACCACCTCCAGGTATCTCCGTGGATGTACAGCCCTTCCTTGGCTCCAACCTTCAGGGAATAATGGTTTACAGCATTACTTAGAGAACCCACACACAGACTTCTAAGAACAAGCAATAATGAAAATACAATGGCAGTCCAAATCTAGATTTTGAAAACAAACAGTTCTCAAAAGGAAGTAAGTTCTGCAGAGAGAGCCTTAACAAGACAATTCAGAGCAGTTTAGCTCTTTGGAGCCATAACTTCAAACTTCAAAAGAGTAGTGGATATGCTCTCCCAAAGCAAACTTCAGGAGAGGGTGAAGCGCCGGGAAGCCTGGCAGGCTACCATTCATGGGAGCGCAAAGAATGGGACACAATTTAGCAACTGAAGAACAACAAACAATGCTCTTTAAAATCCAAGACTCCTTACTCTTCCTCACTTACGTGTTTTTTTTTTCCTAAAGCTTCTATTTCCTTCTTCATAGTTGCATATCCTTAAAGTTTCAACTAAATCTAGACTCACCACAAAGAAATTATAAAATTCCTGCCCATCTCATCCTATATTTCCTCATGTTAGTTTCATCATTTTATATTTCTTTTTTTCTACATTAGACTTTATGCTCCTTGAGAGTGCAGATCATGTGTTCGAAAACATCTGAGTATAGATAGCGTGTGTCGCGTGCTAATTAATTCCAACCACTTTTATAGCAATTCAGGTAAAGAAAAAAATTCATGTGCTGTAATAATACCACTCAATGGCTTACTTCTTAGAAGATTTAACGTAAGTTGTTATATCACGTTATCCACAGATCTAGTCTTGAACACATGTCATAACATTTTGGACCTAGAAGGAACTTCAGAGACATATTAGACAAACTCCTTAATTCAAAACAAAAAACAAAAAACAAAAAAACTTTAGCCTAGGAAAGTTAAGATTGCAGATCAAATGGTCATAGTTTGTAGTATGACCCTAAACTTACAGAATTGGAAGACAACATTCTTCCTAGCTCATGCTGCTTCTTTTCTATAAGATTATACATCCAGTAAGTGTTCTTTGAACACTTGCTGTACATGCCCATGCATTCAAAATAGTACATGAATTCAGCCTATAAGCAGCTTAAAGTCCAGAGGTTGACATATGTTATTGCCAGGTATACCTTGAGATGAATGCTCAGAAGACTTCTAGAGTTGCCCTAACAATAGAAAGCCACGGAAAACATTAAGAGTCGATCCTTGCAATACACAATTCTTATCTTGAGAATAACTTATGATTCACCCAGAATCTATCTATACATTTTTTTCTCTGAAAAGTCCACCAATAACACAAACATTATACCAATTCAGAGTGCTTACATTTCTGAAGTTTCAAGCAGGCAAATAATGCTTTTTGTAAGGTATACTTATTTCAAGAGGTAGTGAAATTATCAATTTCCTGCCTCTTGAGATTGGTCTATGGGCATCCAACTCTTTAGTGCTTACAGGAACCACCTAAATATGAATCTCGTTTCTGCTCACTCAAAAACAAATTGACATTCAACTCTATTATTCTCTTTGCTGTTCATCATTACTCAAAAACTTGAAAGACATTACACTCCATATGTCTTTCTGAATACATTATCTGATCTACACTTTCTGGAACTAAAATTTATGATGATGTGATGTCAATATTGATATCTATCTAGGAGATTTACATGTGACATATAAATCATGGCTTAATATTTTCAAATCTAATTAGTATCTAGATAATTGTATATCTGAATAACCAACTATTACATATAACCATTACATATTCATATAGATATGTATATATTACACATATATATATTACTTTGACATCTCAGAAAAATGATGAGTCTAAAAGAGAACCCAGCAGCATAACAATAAGACTATAAGTCATGATTAAGTGGAATTTATCCTGTGAATGCAAGAGTGGTTCAACATACAAAAAGAAATGAATGTAATGCATCACACTAATACAATGCGGGGGAGGGAGCCTAATGATCACATGATTTCCTAAAGTGATGCAGCTCAGTTCAGTCGCTCAGTCGTGTCCGACTCTTCGCAACCCCATGAATCACAACACGCCAGGCCTCCCTGTCCATCACCAACTCCCAGAGTTTACTTGGACTCACGTCCATCGAGTCTGTGATGCCATCCAGCCATCTCATCCTCTGTCGTCCCCTTTTCCTCCTGCCCCAGTCCCTTTCAGCATCAGAGTCTTTTCCAGTGAGTCAACTCTTCGCATGAGGTGGCCAAAGTATTGGAGTTTCAGTCTTAGTATCATTCCTTCCAAAGAAATCCCAGGGCTGATCTCCTTCAGGTTGGACTGGTTGGATCTCCTTGCAGTCCAAGGGCAAGGAGATCCAACCAGTCCATTCTGATGCAGTAGAGCAACATTCAAAAAACAAAAACAGAGAATAGAAGGAAATTTCCTCAACCTGATAAAGGGCATTTGTGAAAATAATCTCATACATATTCAGTGATGAAAAGCTGAAAACTTACTCTTACAATCGGTAACAAGACCATTTCTCTAATGATTTTGTACACTAATCTAATTTTACCAACTAAAGTACAAGCTATTTAAATGAAAGCAAAAGGACCTTTTACTTCTGTGCAGTTCCCTTATGTCGTGCTGGAAACAAAGTTAATGTTTTAAAAACCACCTCAGTTTCTTCTACTTTGAAAACAACTGAATTTAAATTAGAATCTTTCAGATCAATGGAAAATTCTGTGAAATGTTTTTGCACTTCTGTTTAGAAAAGTAAAGAATAGGGATTGATACATTACAGTGTCCTGAACTGAGCAGCATTCTTACTTAGACAAAGGAAATTTTTAAGGTCCTTTGTTACATACAGTATTACTAAAGGAAAATTATTCTTAGACATTTAATCTTTAAAATAATATCCTTTCAGAAGTTCTGAAATCACTAAGGAAAACTACAAATAGTTTTGATGCAATCAGCACATTTATTTACACACCCACTGTCTTAGTTCTTCAACATGTCTTTGAAACACTAAACTTGACAGTTTTTGAAAAGGTGCCTTGTTTCAACATAAAACTGTGAGAACACCCATAATGTGGCTGTTTCCTTTCAAAAGAAGGAATGCAGGGAAATTTTTTTTCTGTTTAAACAATGCTATTGTTTTATTGCCAATTTTTCTTTAAAAGTACCCATTAATGAATCCTGCAACCTTATTAGGTATTTTTAATCAGTTAACAACGCTGTTAGAACTTGTTATAAATTCCTACATACCATAAGAAAGTTCCACAGTCTTTAGTCATTCTTTGAGCCTATAACTACCTACCTATTTGTTTCCAAAATGCTGATTTAACGCTGTATAGTTCATTATGTTATCATCGGATTTCCATAAAACAGAATGAAAATTACTTTCTTCAGTTTTATTTCATGAAATTGATGATAAATTTGTTACATTGTCTCAGTATTTTTCCAACTTCTAAATCTCTACATGCTTGTTAAATATCACATTAAATATGCATTCCATTCAGTTTTATCCACTTAGAAACACCAGCAAATGCCTCTTCCAGCCTGCACAGAAATGGGTCTTCTCCCCAGAAGTTAAATATTTAACTCATTTATGTCAGTCTTACAGAAATTCTAGTTTATTTGCACTACTGTTTCAAAAGTGTAACATTTTACTGCTTAGAATTCTGGATTATCCAAAAAGTTTTGATATTTTAAATGCTCAACTAATTTATTGTAAGAAACATAAAATTAAAATAAAATCTGAAAACAAACTGTAAAAAAATTCAAGGTGCTAGACTAGCAAACTAGAGCTTAATGGAACTATTTTTTGCAACATTTATCCCATCAAAAGATAGTCTATTACTTCAACCTACATGCATGTATTTTCTGTTTTTCCCTGTTTTGATTCACAATCATTTCTCTGTCATCTATGGTATAACCAAGGAATAACCAAAGACAGACAGACAACTTATAAAGCTAAATCCATAGCACCCCACTCCAGTACTCTTGCCTGGAAAATCCCATGGGTAGAGGAAACTGGTAGGCTGCAGTTCATGGGGTCTCTAAGAGTCGGACACGACTGAATGACTTCACTTTCACATTTCTCTTTCGTGCATTGAAGAAGGAAATGGCAACCCACTCCAGTATTCTTGCCTGGAGAATCCCAGGGATGGGGGAGCCTGGTGGGCCGCCGTCTATGGGGTCACACAGAGTCGGACACGACTGAAGTGACTTAGCAGCAGCAGCATCTGAAAGTCATATTTTTAACCCACTGTTTAATGCCTTTTCTCATTTTCTCAAAAGAGAAAGATAAATGAGACTGATAAATTAGATTTTAGGTCACTCATTATCACAAACTTAGCCACAAAGTTTGTTGTAGGTGTTGTGTTCTCACTGAAGTGAAGTGAAAGTCACTCAGTCATGTCCAACTCTTTGCAACCCCATAGACTACACAGTCCCTGGAATTCTCTAGGCCATACTGGAGTGGGTAGCTTTTCCCTTCTCCAGGGGATCTTCCCAACCCAGGGATCAAACCGGGATATCCCACATTGCAGGTGGATTTTTTTTACCAGCTGAGCCACAAAGGAAGCTGTGTTCTCACTATGTAACCAATATTATATTAAGTAATCTGGGAAACATAAATGAAATAAGATTCAACCTCTGTCTGTGCAGTGCAAACACCCAATTTACATTTACCCCTATACAAACACTAGGTAAATATTGACGTGCAATGATACTGCCAAAACAGAAATAGGAAAGAAGTAATCTGGTTCCTAAATACAAGTTTACGAACTTGTATTTTCTATGGGTATTTTCAGTAAGTAGACTGTTAAAAGCCCATCAGCCCAAATCCCCCTCCTAAAAAAACCGAGGGCAATTAAAAGATGAAAATCTATTCACTCATCAGAAGGGTATGAAAATTAGCCCACAAGTAGATCTTGGCTGCAAAACATACGAAGTAGAAGGAACGCTTCACACTGCATATTGCTTCAAGTGTTTTACCTTGAATATTATATCTAGTCGCCCTTCAATGTCTGGTAAGTCACATATCATCAATCAACACCAGCAATGAAAGTCAAGTATGAAAAGGCACTGAAACATGCTGCATTTATCAGAAGCTGAGGAACCATCCATCATGAGTCTCTGATTCTTGGAAGAGCAGGAGGGGAAACATGAAGAAATTTTGAAAGAAACAAAATCTATACCCACAGGCTACTGGAAGAAAACGGATTTTCCTAAAAAACATTATCTAAAAAGGATGGTCATGCCTCGACTTTAAAATCACCTACTCTTTACATATATTGTCATCCTGCTTATTTAACTTATATGCAGAGTACATCATGAGAAATGCTGGGCTGGAAGAAGCACAAGCTGGAATCAAGATTGCCGGGAGAAATATCAATAACCTCAGATATGCAGATGACACCACCCTTACGGCAGAAAGTGAAAAGGAACTAAAAAACCTCTTGATGAAAGTGAAAGAGGAGAGTGAACAAGTTGGCTTAAAGCTCAACATTCAGAAGACAAACATCATGACATCTGGTCCCATCACTTCATGGGAAATGTATGGGGAAACAGTGGAAACAGTGTCAGACTTTATTTTGGGGGCTCCAAAATCACTGCAGATGGTGATTGCAGCCATGAAATTAAAAGACACTTACTCCTTGGAAGGAAAGTTATGACCAACCTAGATAGCATATTCAAAAGCAGAGACATTACTTTGCCAACTAAGGTCCGTCTAGTCAAGGCTACAGTTTTTCCTGTGGTCATGTATGAATGTGAGAGTTGGACTGTGAAGAAAGCGAAGAATTGATGCTTTTGAACTGTAGTGTTAGAGAAGACTCCTGAGAGTCCTTTGGACTGCAAGGAGACCCAACCAGTCCATTCTGAAGGAGATTAGCCCTGGGTGTTCTTTGGAGGCAATGATGCTAAAGCTGAAACTCCAGTACTTTGGCCACCTCATGTGAAGAGTTGACTCCTTGGAAAAGACTCTGATGCTGGGAGGGATTGGGGGCAGGAGGAGAAGGGGATGACCGAGGATCAGATGGCTGGATGGCATCACGGACTCGATGGACGTGAGTCCAAGTGAACTTCAGGAGTTGGTGATGGACAGGGAGGCCTGGCGTGTTGCCATTCATGGGGTCGCAAAGAGTCAGACACAACTGAGCAACTGAACTGAACTGAATCTTTACATAGTAGAGTTTATTTTGTTTACGAAAGATTATGAAAGACAAAATAATGTAAAAATATGCTAAAGGCAGTCTCTTTCTAAAACTTTTTAAGCTAATCATCAATATGAAACATGCATTATTTCTAATACAGCATAATGTAAAACAATTCCCTTAAAGATATGCTGTTTGAGTTACAAAAGTGTTTCTCTTCTCAGAAATCTCATTCTAACCCTGGCCAACACTTGTAATTTACATGTTACTATACAAACCACAGTTAGGAGCCTGACCTATTATAGGTAAAACTTGTATCACTGATGTACATTTAAACTAATACAGAAAATGTAATGGTCTGTAATCTAGTTTTAGAAAGTGCTACAAAACACATTCTACTTAGAGATTAAGGGGGCAAATATTTCACCATCAACATTTTAAGCTGCAAATCTGTGTTTAAAAGACATTTCAAAGCAATGAAATAGACCATGACTTCATTTGTATTTACTGAGTTCACTTTTCAAATTCACTGAAAAACATGACTGAGAAATGTCCTGTAATTTCTACAGGGAAAAAAAAAATGCAACCACCATTCACTTCTCACTTAGAACATATCCATGCTTTATCCATTACCCCCAAACCCTTACAATACGCAATCCATAGTACACCAGAGAAGTTGAAGATGAATTTAAGAATATAATCAAAGGAATTTATGGGGCCAGTTCTACATCTGGTGAGAATATTTGGCACAAGACCAGACACCCAGAGCTCTTACTTGAAACAGCAGTACACAATCACAGAAGTAGATGCTAGGGGAGATGTTTGAACTTGGGCCAGGAGAGATAATAGAGACAGAGAACAAAAGAGAAACATTTAAGTCATAAGGTCTATTGCCAATTTGTCTTTCACTATTTAAGAGGGATCATGTGTAAAAACATTCATGCACCAAAAATCAAAAGATAATTTTGCTCCCAGATTTGAGGATGAACAGAGTGAAGACAAAAGATTTTTGATAGAGAAAAAGAAAAAACAAGAACTGCTTCCTTTTCAAAGAGTCTGAAAATTCCTTTAGACAAATAAAAAACAGGCAGTAGACCTATCACTGTTTTAGAATGAGTTAAAGAAAAAAAAAATATATGGATGCAACCAAGATTCCCACAAACACGTATGAGAAATGAAAAGTCCGTGATTTTCATGATGAACACATAGCACTCAGCATGAGCCATTCAAGGTCAAAAGCAAAACCTTATTATTTAACTGATTTTTCTTAATGCTTTCTTCTTTGAAAATTAACTATATCATAATACTTCAAAGTATTAATTTTTATTTAAACCAGAATAGAAAGATCGCTAATGCAGTTATTTCCCAAACTACCAATAAGCACAATGGTTTTCTACTAAAAGGTGTGAATGTCCTCAGCACTGAGAATGGCCCCATAAAACTGTGCAAATGAAAGCCACTGCCTTTCTGACATTTTATCCAGTGCTGTATCTTAAATAAAAAGATGGGAGTTGGAAATAAAGAGCCACAGTCTGGAATGCAAAGTGTTGTGTGGTAATATAACATGCATTTATAAAAGAAAAATTATGGACATTAGAAAATTCAGTGAGAAATTTTAAGGACAATTTGATTTGTCCATCAATTATAACATCTTTTTCATTAGAATCTATGCAATTATATATTATCTTTTAAAGATAAATGTAAGAATCTTTTGGAACTAAACAGGAAGGCATGTTATTTTCATTGCATGACAAATTACTTATAAAATTTTATTAAAAAAATGAAAAAGCTGCAGGATTACTTTGCTCTTACCTTAGATTTGAAAACATTATGGAATATCAGAGTGAGAGGTTTTTTTCCCCTCTATTTTGTTCTGGAATTTTTTCCAGAAGTACTTAGAAAAAAACAATAGGTCTTAAACTTTGTAGTCTCAGGACCTCTTGTTTATTAAAAAGTATTGAGAAAGAGGAAAGCTTTTGTTTATATGGATTAGGTATACCTATGTTTACCACGTTAGAAATTAATACTTAGAAAATTTAAAATATTTATGTAAATCTAACCATAACAACTTATTACATATTCAGATATATAATATATATTTCAAAAACAGAGTGGAAAGAGTGACATTGTTTTGCACTTTGCAAATCTCTTTTGTGTCTGACTTAATAGAAAAGCTGAAAAATTATTTTGGTTAAAGTATATCAACAAAGATGTGTGAGGAAAAGGAAGAGTATTTTAATAATCTTTTCAGATAATTGTGGGTAATATTCTTTACTACTAGTCCAAAACTTGATAATTAGTAGTTTTTAAATGATAGATGAAAAATAGAATCTGAAACCATAGCAATGAAAGCTGTATGCTCTGCTATATTAAAATCTCTTGCACTATCTTAAACTTAAATGGATTTTTTTTTTAGCCTAAGTATGGTATGGTAATATCAGGCATTGCCATGTGGAAAATACTGATTTACTGGAGATCTGCCGAATATGACCACATTCCACTATTCAATATTTTTTTAATTATATTGAGTATGTTTAATACTACTGATCTTATCAGAAAAGTCTTTGAGTATCATGAAGCAGCTAAGTTCAGGGCAGCAGATAAGTTTTTCCCAGTTCTAATTTTCACTGGCAATAAACATTATTAGTCCCTTTTCTCAAGATGACTACTCAATAATTTATTAAAAAAAAAAAACAACTATCCAATACTCAAGTTTGAAAAGCCATAGTTTATCTGTCAGTTAGGCTCTCAAGTCATCAGTGTTCCTGAAGAAAGTGGCTAGTTCATCCAGAAATTCAAACAAGTGCTCGAGGACTCTCCCCCAGGACAACTGTTATAATTCAGTAAGCAGCAGAAAAGCTTTGTGTATATTTCCCACTTCTTCCTATTCAGTTCAGTCGTCACTCATGTCTGACTCTGCAACTGCATGGACTCAGCACGCCAGGCCTCCCTGTCCACCACCAACTCCCAGAGTTTGCTCAGACTCATGCCCATCGAGTCAGTGATGCCATCCAACCGTCTCATCCTCTGTTGTCCCCTTCCCCTCTACCTTCAATCTTTCCCAGCATCAGGGTCTTTTCCAAATAAGTCAGTCTTTGCATCAGGTGGGCGAAGTATTGGAGCTTCAACTTCAGCATCAGTCCTTCCAATGAATATTCAGGACTGATTTCCTTTAGGATTGACTGGTTTGAGTTCCTTGCAGTCCAAGGGACTCTCCAGAGTCTTCTCCATCACCACAGTTCAAAAGCATCAATTCTTTGGGGCTCAGCTTTCTTCATAGTCCAACTCTCACATCCATATGTGACTGCTGGAAAAACCATAGCTTTGACAAGATAGACCTTTGTTGGCAAAGTAATGTCTCTGCTTTTTAATATTCTGTCTAGGTTGATCAGTTTTTCTTCCAAGGAGCAAGCATCTTTTAATTTCATGGCTGCACCATCTGCAGTAGTTTTGGAGCCCTAGAAAATAAAATAGCCCACTGTTTTCCCATCTATTTGCCATGAAGTGATGGGACCAGATGCCATGATCTTTGTTTTTTGAATGTTGAGTTTTAAACCACTTTTTCACTCTCCTCTTTTACTTTCATAAGAGGCTCTTTAGATCCTCTTCACTTTCTGCCATATGGGTGGTATTATCTGCATACCTGAGGTTAGTGATATTTCTCCCACCAATCCTGAATCCAGCTTGTGCTTCATCCAGCCCAGCATTTCTCATGATCTACTCTGCAAATAAGTTAAATAAGCAATGTGACAATACACAGCCTTGATGTACTCCTTTCCCAGTTTGGAACCAGTCTGTTGTTCCACATCCAGTTCTAACTGTTGCTTCTTGACCTGCATACAGATTTCTCAGGAGGCAGTTAAGGTGGTCTGATAGAATATTTAAGAATTTTCCACAGTTTGTTGTGATTTCCAGTGGTCACGTATGGATGTGAGAGTTGGACTCTGAAGAAGGCTGAGCACCAAAGAATTGGTACTTTTGAACTGTGGTGTTGGAGAAAATTCTTGAGAGTCCCTTGGACTGCAAGAAGATCCAACTAGTTCATTCTAAAGGAGATAAGCCCTGGGATTTCTTTGGAAGGAATGATGGTAAAGCTGAAACTCCAGTACTTTGGCCACCTCATGCAAAGAGTTGACTCATTGGAAAAGACTCTGATGCTGGGAGGGACTGGGGCAGGAGGAAAAGGGGATGACCGAGGATCAGATGGCTGGATGGCATCACAGACTTGATGGACATGAATTTGAGTGAACTCCGGGAGTTGGTGATGCATAGGGAGGCCTGGCGTGCTGTGATTCATGGGGTCGCAGAGTCAGACACAACTGAGCGACTGAACTGAACACAGTCAAAACTTTGGCGTAATCAATAAATCAGAAATAGATATTTTACTGAAATTCTCTTGCTTTTTCTATGATCCAACAAATGTTGGGAATTTGATCTCTGGTTCCTCTGCCTTTTCTAAATCCAGCTTGAACATCTGGAAATTCACAGTTCGTGTACTGTTGAAGCCTGGGGGGTGCTGGGAGAATTTTGAGCATTACCTTGTTAGCGTGTGAGATGAGTGCAATTGTGTGGTAGTTTGAGCATTCTTTGGCATTGCCTTTCTTTGGGTTTGGGATGAAAACTGACCTTTTCCAGTCCTGTGGCCACTGCTGAGTTTTCCAAATTTTCTGCCATATTGAGCACATCATGTTCACAGCATCATCTTTTAGGATTTGAAATAGCTCAACTGGGATTCTGTCACCTTCACTAGCTTTGTTCATAGTGATGCTTCCTAAGGCACACTTGACTTCACATATTGAAAAGGTATGTGCTCAGAGATTGAGACTGACAGAATTAGTTTTTACTGCTTCATCAAGAATACTCTTAAGTGAAACGTGTGTGTGTGTTTAATGTGGGTGTGTGACAATGAAGAATACAATAAATACCACCACATATTGGTGCCATGACCTTGATCACTGCTAAGATGACAGCAGTTTTACTATTGTCTTTGCATAATTAGTATTAATATAAATAGTGGGAAAGGCAAGTAATGTTTTAATATTACCATGAAAACTGTTTTGACTCACAGATCCCCTGAAAGCTACCCTCAAACAACCCTCAAAGGATCACAATTTTAGAACCACTGAAACAGATAAACAGATCTTCAGTGACATTCTTCTAGAATCCTCAATGTGGTCTGTATATTGACTTTCTAGATAAGGGACACTCCAACAAGAAACTCAACCACAAGGAAAATGCAAGTTTAGTAACAGTTTTATCTCAGTCAGACCCTCAAAATAACTCAAAAAACTCCTTCAAAATCTCAAGGAGCTCCTGCTTTTTTGTGTTTTCCCCTCAATCTCAGATGTGTTTATGGAGAGCTGGTTTCAAATGGTGCAGATCAAGGCACTGGATGGGAAGAGAGAAGACAAGAAACAGGGAATGTAGAGGGAATACACAGAGGTTTTGGAGACGCTGCCATTTGGAGTTATTATACAAGGCTATTTAATATCTCAAATATTTTATTAAGTAAAAAAGTCAATCAAATTACTTGAGTAGTCACTTTACAGTCTACTAATCTCTGATTAGAATAGGTGGAAACATTTACTGTATCCAGTTCATACACAATCACTTTCTAGTTAATGGAGTCCATTATGGTTAAATTTGAGTGCCTAAGAAGCTGAATATGGGAAAGTCATTTTGAATCCTTGTAATCAAGCACAGCATGAATTACAGCTATCTTTAGAAAACAGAAGAAGCTCTAAGGAAATTTCTTCATATCATATTTAGGAACAATTAATCCCCACTAGACTATTTGATACTATATACTGCCAATACCATCATTCCAGAGATTCACATTAAACATTTACTATATGTGGAGGGGGGGAAACTGTCTATATGGAATTTTTCTTTACTCTGTTGAAATATTGTGAATGTCTATTTGACCCAGTCTGAAGCCTGGCTATACCCAAACACGTCTTTGGGTTGATTTCCATGCCAAATCCACCCACTGTATATTATTTCAGTTATCTTTGCTTCATTGCACACTGGAAAAAATGTGTGCAGAATCTTGAGCAAACTGCTATAACAGGATTTGTAACGTTCGTGATGTGGATTACATTTTAAAGTGGTTTCACAGGTAAAGCATACAGGAGAATGACTGAAATCAAATGATGAGAAACACTCATGATTCTATAAGTAAATTCTATGGAAAATTAAATTGGTGAATACTAAATTATAAAAATAATATTCCAAATTGTTTCCTTATTATATAGAGAAAATATTATAATATCTGCAAGAAAGAATATTTTGCGTATCTAAATTTAAGCAGAAGTCTCGAAAGCTAAGGGTTATGCTTTCTGATATTAACAACTTTTGTGACCTAAATAGCAACTTACCAAAGAACTTAAGAGAAAAATTTCCTTTATAAATGATATTAAATATAATCAACTTTTTTATTCCCAGAATTCTTTTTATCTAACTGACAGACCAGAAAAAGCTCTCCATGTCACTTCAAGATTTTTTTTTTACCCTCTAGCAGCAGCAGCCTTTTTACATATGTCAGGAAAAGTAGAGGGAATATCATCACTCTTCAATCACTTAAAAAAGTTTTTCTTAAAGTAGTTATCCATTTCAAAATAATCTGAAACTTTAGAATCATTTATTTTCTAATTTTTCCTTTCAATTTGTAAATGAAAATGAAGTCTAGGTGTCTTTTTTCCTACCCTATGGTATAATTTGACAATGAAACTACCTAAAGCACTTCAAATATATTTAGCATACTGAGCAACATCTCATATTATATATATATATACACACACATATACACAGATTCATAAAAACATATTAAGCACAGTTTCATTTTTTTCTTTATCAGTTCAGTTCAGTCGCTCAGTCGTGTCCCACTCTTCACGACCCCATGAATTGCAGCACACCAGGCCTCTCTGTTCATCACCATCTCCCGGAGTTCACTCAGACTCACGTTCATCGAGTCAGTGATGCCATCCAGCCATCTCATCCTCTGCTGTCTCCTTCTCGTCCTGCCCCCAATCCCTCCCAGCATCAGAGTCTTTTCCAATGAGTCAATTCTTTGCATGAGGTATACTTGAGACTTATTCTAATTAGATATAAACTGCTTTGTGGCATTGAATCTTTATTATAACAGGACATTTCTTCAACTATTCTCTAAAGGGCTCACACTGAAATGTATTCAACAAGGACTACCACAAGGTTGTAGATGGTTGATCGGGAAGATTCCCCTGGAGGAGGAAATGGCAACCCCCTTCAGTTTCATTGCCGGGAGAATCCCTTGGACAGAGGAGCCTGGCAGGCTTCAGTTCATGAGTCACAAGAGTCAGACACGACTGAGCACATAAGCACAAACACAATAACCCCTAGAGTCTTTCTAAAAAGGATTCTACAGATAGTTCCCCAATAATGGCATAATCAGAAACTTAGACTAGTGGACGTGTAGTGTGCAAGGAGTAATAGGAAGCGTAGTCAGAGTCATGATAAACCAAATTAAGAAGACTAAGTTTTAGCATAAGGATAGTGGAAACTATCAAAGGATTATAAATATTGTTATATACTACTTTAAAATATTTCACTGTTATCAATGATAACTATCACTCAGTTGGACTTTATAAGAATTATATAAAAGTTATAATCTCTGTTGCCCAAGAAATATATTATTGAATACCTTCATATTCCTGCTGTTAAAGATTGGATTATCCTAGAGCAGCCAATGGTAACCTACTCTAGTATTCTTGCCTGGGGAATCCCATGGACACAGAACCTGGCAGGCTACAGTCCACGGGGTCTCAAAGAGTGGGACACAGCTGAGCGACTGAATGGCAATACAGCAGGCATAGGAGAGGGGTCTGCTCTATTATATATATTATACACTAGATGTATATGTATTGTATAATAGAGATATTAGAACCACCTATATCTAATGTGTTAAAATATATGTGCATATATGTTAGAACCAATTCTAGGCTTAACATCTGCTGAAGATAAAGCTAGACTCCACAGTCAATTAGAATCATACGAAGCTCTACTTAAATTTTGCAGCCAAGACCCCCAGATCAGTCAACAATGAACAACATCCAAACAATAAATATTTATGGAAAGTCTGCTGAACACAGGATTAATCCTCTCCAAGGATTTGCAATGAACAATCACAAGCCAGACACGGAATCTTGGAACCGAGTCAAAACTAGCAAGAGATTTAAGAAGTCAAGAAATGAGGCTGAGCTAACAAGAACTTTTGCCTTTTTACTATCAGTGGCTATCTTCAGGATTAAATTTTCTAAATATAATCAATTTTCTTCCATTTGTCAATCAGTTGAGAAATAATGAAAGATTTGCTGTGTGGCAGGCATATATTTGCTAGGAACACAGAGGAAAAAATTAGACTCAATTCCTGCCCACTGAAGCTCAAAAACTAATGGGGAAGGCAGACAATAGAGAAATTGTAAATGTGATTAGCACAATGGAGTATTGAGGGAATGTACATCAATAGTACCTAATCATTCAGGAAAAGAAAGAATCCTGGTTTTAATCGAACTAATCAAATTCTCCAAAACACTGAATAATATTAACACGAATAATGAACACATCACAGTTAGTTCATTGTGTATAATTCTTTGAAACTGGCTGTTTCCAATTTTCCTCTAAATTTCATTATTTTGCATACAAATGCTTGAGGGTGAGAATTGCTTTGAACTGTATCTTGGGCTCTCCTGTTCAAAAATGCAAGACTGAGAATTCCTAGGATGCCATTTTGACCACCCAGTCCTGCAAATAGCTCTCCTTGACTGATTCGAGTTCAGATCTGACACCAAAAATCTTCCAGACCATCTGTCTTCCTCATCTCTGAAGAAAAACCATTAGACCAAATTCTTGGTTTTCTCTCTTTCCAACTCTTCACATTTGCGAATTTGCTTTACTTATGAATAATGCAGACTCAGTCAAGTATTATATCTTCTCTGGTAAGAACTTTCCTAAGTCTTCATCACAAACAGGATTATTCCCGGATGACAATTACAACAGTAAGTTATTACTCAGAACATCATGTGAAATCAGTAAATGAGGTGATGTAAATGAAATAAAGTAAATTGAAATTAACAAAAAGGAAGGAACGATGTCTTGAGGAGATGAAACTAAAGGAACAAGTAATTTGCCAAAGACACTAAACTGTATAAGTAACTGTTCAAAGGTATCGAGTATAAGTTGAGCGTCAGTTTCTAAATTATTTAGCCTAATTGTACTAAAAGAAAGAAGAAGAAAAAAAAGGCCTGTCTGGGTATCCAATCAATACAGGAATTTTAAAATCATCTAATGAAGTTGCCTGAAGCAGAGTGGAGAAGAAAGTTAAGGTACTTATTTACTTTCCATACCTCAGCAATACACTTGGAGCCAAATCATTCCAACATGTGTACCAGAGTCTCATTTTAGATTCTTTTTGATGTATACTATTTTTAAAGTCTTTATTGAATTTGTTACAATATCACTTCTGTTTTATGCTTTGGATTTTTGGCCACAAGGCATGTGGGATCTTATCTCCCCTACCAGGGATCAAACCTGCATCCCTTACATTGGAACACAAAGTCTCAACCACCCAACTACCAGAAAAGTTCCCTAGATTCTTCTTATAAGCATACAATATAATAAAATCTTTGTCATTCTTTGGATATTTTAAGTATCTGACAATCAGTCATTTTTCATATTTTTCTTAAGCATTTTATTTTCCTCATTCTTATATCATCTCTTATTTAATAAAATATTCTTGGTGGGGGGGTAAGGAAGTAAGCTAGGAATCATTCTGGAACATAGTAAGTACTAAGTTTTGTCCACATTTCATTTCTTTAAATTTTTATTTAATCTTATTGCTAAATTCAGACAGACAGGAGAAATCTATTCCAAAAGAGAGGAAGATTTTCTCTTTCCAAGATATTAGAGCCAAAAATGGTGACTAGAGATGATAACTGGTCCAGAACCGCACTGACCTCTATTGTCCCTTCACAACAAGAGAAATCTCCCCACCAGGCTGTCCTAGATGGACGTTTAGGCTGTGGTTGTCCTCAGTCACCTCCCTTCTTGTTGTTAGTCGCTAACTTGTGCCTGACTCTTCGTAGCACGCCAGGCTTCCCTGTCCTTCACTATCTCCTGGAGTTTGCTCAAATTCATGTCCACTGAGTCACCTCCCTTAGTGCCCCCCTATTTCCCAAGTCTGATTCTTCAGCTGACAGTTCTGTGAATTAATCAACATCCTTTCAATAAAAGTCTTTCTGCTTTAAACCAGCCAGAGTTGGTTTCTATTTCTAGCCACAAAGTGCCCTGAATAAAGCAAGGAGATTTATTGGACTCTCAGACCATTACATTAGTGTACTATTTCCTGGATGGTGCCCTAAATGGATACCTTACACATATTTCTCAGGAACCAAAAGTAACCGGTAAAATAGAATTGGACTCATTATACTGGATAGATGGCTCTCATTCTAACACCGGACTTCAGGTCATCGTAGGAATTCCACTTAATAACCCTGAAGTAAAAAAAAAAAAGTAATGAAAGAGGTATTCTTTTGAGCTATTGGTCCTCCCTGGTGGCTCAGATGGTCAAGAATCCGTCTGCAATGCAGGAGACCTGGGTTTGACCCCTGGGTAGGGAAGATCCCCTGGAGAAGGGAAAGGCTACCCACTGCAGGATCCTTGCCTAGAGAATCCCATGGACAGAGGAGCCTGGTGGGCTACAGTTCATGGGGTCACAAAGCATCAGACACGACTGAGTGACTAACACTTTCACTTTCTTTCAAACTATTATATACCTGGGTTGAATTAGAAGTTTTGCTGGAATTGGGAACAGTTCAGTCCAAATTCACCGGCTCTTCCATAAATAAGCTGATACCAAAAGAAGACTTAGGTCTTTAGTACTCTGATTAATTTTCATTTTATCCATTATATAACCTGAGAGAATTTATTCTTCCACCAAAGAATCCAATTTTAAATTAGGTTTACATAGGAGATCTAACCAGTCCATTCCGAAGGAGATCAGCCCTGGGATTTCTTTGGAAGGAATGATGTTAAAGCTGAAACTCCAGTACTCTGGCCGCCTCATGTGAAGAGTTGACTCACTGGAAAAGACTCTGCTGCTGGGAGGGATTGGGGGCAGGAGGAAAAGGGGACGACCGAGGATAAGATGGCTGGATGGCATCACCAACTTGATGGATCTGAGTCTGAATGAACTCTGGGAGTTGGTGATGGACAGGGAGGAGTGGTGTGCTGCGATTCATGGAGTCGCAAAGAGTTGGACACAACTGAGCGACTGAACTGAGCTGAGCCTGAGGCTTCCCTGGTGACTCAGGTGGTAAAGAATCTGCCCGTAATGCGAGAGATGTGGGTTCAATCCCAGGATCAGGAAAATTGCCTGGAGAAGGGAATGGCAATCCACTCCAGTATTCTTGCCTGGAGAATCCCATGGACAGAGAAGCCTGGAGGGCTACAGTGCATGCGGTTGCAAAGAATTGGACACAACTGAGCAACTAACACTTTCACTTCACATTACATAACCTAGGAAATCTTGATACAAAATACTAAAATTGTTGTCCTATTTCAGTTAGGAATACTCGCAGCTGTGAATAGCAGAAAATCCTGTCACAAGGTTTGACAAAGAAACAGTGTATCTGATACATTAACAAGGCGTCTAGACTAGCCCTCCTCCTCAACAATGCCATCAGCAACTCAGAAACCTTCCAGCTCTCTGCTCCTCCATTTCTAGCATGTGGTTTTTCCTCCTGGTGGTCATTGTTGCGAGATGTCTTGGACATCTAAATGTCACTTTTATGTTCAAAGCAGAAAGAACACATGGGGGATAAGGCAAACCCTTCTCCTAGGAAAAATTTAGTTTTTTCATCTGTAAAAAGAGACTCTCTCCTGAGGAACTTCTGACTTATTATTGCACAGAGCTATGATCATGATTTGAAAACTTGGAAATTCAATAGTTGCTTTCCTCCTTGGTACAAGGAGGTAAAGGATGAAGTAGTTCAAATGAGGACCAAATGAATCAGCACAAACTTACAGTATCAGCCATGTTTCGTGACCTAGTTTTGATTGAGCAGATTCAGTGATTCTAAGGCCTTCATGGAAATATGATGAAATTTTTGGTTTGTGTTATCACTTAGTCCACAAGTATATTAAGTAGAGCCTCGTCCTCTTTTTAAAGTACACATCATTCACATTTCTCTTTAGCTAATAGTCTATTTGGGCAACTGTCTGCTTTACTTATCTAGTGCTGAATAACACATTATACACATACCACATCACAACAGCAAACACAGATGGTCTCACTGTTTCTGTGAGTCAGGAATCTGGGTGTGGCTTCACAGGGTATCTTTGCTGCAAGGCCTCTCAAAAGGCCACAGTCAATGTTTGTCAGCAGGGGATGCAGTCTCATCTAAAGCAAAGGTGGTCCCCAACCTTTTTGGCACAGGGACCGATTTTGTGGAAGACAATTTTTCTGTGGACCAGAGGTGGGAAGGGTGGTTTCAGAATGATTCAGGTGCATTCCATTCATTGTGCACTTATTTATAATCTGCTGCTGCTGCCGATCTGACCAGAGATCCAATTCATGGACTGGAGGTTGAGGATCTCTGCTGTAATGGATCAACTGGGGGAAGCTGGCTTTAAGTTCATTCATGCCATTTTTGATCAAATCAGTTTCTCTCTGGTTACAGCAAAGACCTCCTTTGGTTCCTTGCCATGTGGCCTTTCCTACAAGTGTCACTGACAGCAGATATCTAGCTTCTCTAAGAGGAAGGTAGAAAGAAAAGGAGAGCAAGACAGAAACCACAGCTTCTTCACCACCTCATCTCAGATGTGATATCTCATATCCTTTTCCACATTCTGTGTACTGGAAGATGGGCACTAGATCCAACCCACCTTCAAGGTAAGAGAATTACACAAAGGCATGAAACCAGGAGAGCTGGAGATGACCGAGTGACTGGCACACACACGTGAAACCAGAAGGCAGGATTCACTGAAGAGGCAGTTTAGAGGTTACCAACATTACATGCATCGTCTATGTAAATAGGCAACTGATTGGATGTTATTTTGAGACTTGATCTCTAATCCAAGTAACTCATGTATTACTTGATTATATCTTGGAAACACTGAGAAGAATTTGGTATTACAGGTGGAAACTAGTTTTAGAAAAATATGTTCTTAAATTCTAAGCATAGTTAAATTTCGATTAAATAATTCTTTGGAAAGCTACTAACCAGATTCACCTTAGACCCTCTTCCAATTCCTAAACTACATAACAGATTGGATTCTTTATTATGTTAATTTGTGAATCCATTTAGAAATGTCATTACTATCAGCAATGTCTTACATTTTATATTTTCAAGTTTGGTATTAAAAAGTGCTATTGAGTTGAGATGTCTGTGTTGCTCTGATACGTCGTCGCTTGTGGTGGCTGATTCTTTGTCACTCTAGGGATTATAGCCCACTAGGCTCCTCTGTCCATGGGGTTGTCCAGACAAGAATGCTGGAGTGGGTGGCCATTTCTTTCTCCGGGGGATCTTCTGGATCCAGGAATCAAAGCCACAGCTCTTAGCCTCCTGCTGCTGCTGCTGCTGCTGCTGCTGAGTTGCTTCAGCCGTGTCCGACTCTGTGCGACCCCACTAGCACCACCTATATTAAATGACTTTGCTCAGTTTTATAAATTCTAAGTTTCTCTATTGATTTTGTTTTTAAAGGTCCCATTATCTGTAAATAAATGAGACTTGTTGCTCCCCTTTGATTCTTATGCACTCAATTTATTTTTCTTATTCTCTTGCATTAACTAAGATTTTTTCAGTATTATGTCAAACATTTGTAGCAATTGGGAAAATCACTTTTTTTTGTCTCCATTTTTAAAGGTTATATAACTACAGCTTTTTCAATGGTTATGACTATTGCTGGAGGTTATGTACTTTAATAGAACATCTGGTATTGAAATATCATTTTCTTTGGGAAAAAAATACTTTCAATGATTGTGTATATGTTAAATGTTATTAGAGGTAATTGAGTTTGGAAGCTTTTTGTTATGTAAGATAGAAATTACCTGTTCCTTGAGTTAAGTAAAATGCATATTTAAAATAAGTTGGTATTGGAGCTGTTTGGGGCAAACAGGTATTTGA
>SJYC01132030.1:0-22653 GCA_006408675.1 Madoqua kirkii
ATTTATTTTCAATTTTTCTGTTTCTTTTCATCTTAAATTTATGCTATAGACAATGTATTTGATGTGCATGTTTGATTTCTTTACATTTACTTTAATTACTGTCATGATTTACTTCTATTTCATTTTTTCATGTAATTATCCTTTATTCTTATTTAATTTTCTCCTCATCTTCTGCCTTTCATTGACTAGAACAATTTTTTCCATCTGGTCTGAAAATTAAAATTCAACCTCTATTTTTTGGTTGCTAATGTATGAAACTTTATACTTTATTTTCTTAGAACCCATTAATACCTATTTCCTCCCCTTGAACAAAAGCACCACCTTGGTTTTCCATCAAAATCTCCTGATCTCTCCTTGTTCCTTACTTCTCACCGTATATTAGTATGATCTACAACTTTTGCTTAGATTATTATAAAGCTCTACCATACAATGTTGGGCTTCCCTGGTGGCTCAGAGGTTAAAGCGTCTGCCTCCAATGCGGGAGACCCGGGTTCGATACCTGGGTTGGGAAGATCCCCTGGAGAAGGAAATGGCAACCCACTCCAGTATTCTTGCCTGGAGAATCCCATGGACAGAGAAGCCTGGTAAGCTACAGTCCACAGGGTCACAAAGGGTCGGACACGACTGAGCGACTTCACCTCACCTCACCTCACCATACAATGTAATAATCCACAAACCACAGATGATGATTCAAATATAAATTCCTTAAAATTAAATACAATTTAAAGCTCAGGGTTTTTGCCACATTAGCCACACTTTACCTAATAGCCATATATGGCTAAAGACTGTCAGATTGGACAGCAAAAATAGAACGTTTCCATCAAAAATAAAGATCTACTCAATAGCTCTGTTATAGATATATACAAATAATTATACACACTTATTACCATTGTTTATTTCTTCTGAAACCATGTGTTTTCTCTGCATAGGACCTTCTGTAGAATGTTTTCTATAGAGTTAATGCTTTATATGACTTGTACATGTATCTCAGAATGCTTTCAATCAATCTGTTTAAATAATAATTTACTTGGATATGCAAGTTTAAATGAGATTATTTTCCTTCAGTATTTTAAAAATATTAGTTTAACATTCTACAGTTGCCATTGAGATTTTTGATGCTAATTAATTTATAGAAAGATGTTTTTTCTAGACACTTTTAGAATTTTGTCTTTGATGTTTTAAATGAAACACCTTGTGTCAAGATTTGGGGTTTTCCTTATCGATGTTGGCTCTTGCTCTATGGGCCCTTTTGATCTGATTCTTCTATCTTTAATTTTTAGCCATTATTTCAACAACAAAAATGCTGGGCTCCATTCAGTTTATCTAATAGATCAAAGTTGACCTTTCTATCTTCTTTCTATATTTTAGTTATTCTTGGATATTTTCCATCTCTCTATTCCTTTACTGCAACTTCTAGGAAAATTCTATAGCTAGGTCCTTGATCTCACTGATTCATTCTTTGGCTACATCAATTCTTCTGTTATGTATTTTATTCCTATCTTTGATTCTTCTTCACTGATATTCCTGATCCATATTTGTAATATTTTTCCCTTCTCGCTGAAGATAGCCATTGATTTTAAATTCTTGCTTTATCTGGGCCATTAATTCAGCTTGCTCTGATAAGCGTCTTCTGTACCTATTTTCCTTTTCAGAGGTAATACACCTCAAAAAAAGAATTAGTACACCTCCTCAATTACCTTTATTTAAATTTAAAAAAACAACAAAACTTTTTCCTTTCCTCTTTCTATGAACTTAAATTCTGCTGCTACTGCTGCTGCTAAGTCGCTAGGACTACTGATTACCTTATCTGGGAGCACTTAATCGGAGCAGAGAGTAAAACTTAGACCTAGCACATGTTCCTCTCCTGGTGCCTTTGGGAGGTTATAGAAATGACTGAGAGAGAAGAGCCTCTATCACTGCACATTTGGAACCCTCTGTATCTCCACCCTCACCACTCCCTGGTGGCTCAGTGGTAGAGAATCCACCTGCCAAAGCAGAAGACTCGTGTTCAGTCCCTGGGTCAGGAAGATCCCCTGGAGAAGGAGACGGCAACTGCTCCAGTCCGCTTGCCTGGGAAACCGCATGGCCAGAGGAGCCTGATGGGCTACTGTCCATGGGGCTGCAAGAGCTGGGCGCCACTTAGCGGCTGAATGACAAGAGCACATCTACTCCAAGCCTCAGTCCTGCCTTCCACTGACCTCCCATTTCTTTCGCCCAGACACTGCTGTTCCTAGAGTCCAGTTCCCCCTGTTGTAATTATCTTGTCCATTAAACAAGGAAAGGGTGCCAGCCCCCCCGACTTGAGATGGTAACGATCAGGGTTCCTGCCCCACCCTTTCATTTTTATCTGGCTCATCCACTGGAGCTGGCACGGGACTGCGGTGTCCCCTCACTATGGTGAAATGGAAAAAACAGTGATTCAGCCGGGGCGATGCTGGCTGGAGAGATGAGGACAGTTAGAAAGTTCCTTCTCACAGCAGCCCCTAATTCACAGCATCTGGTTCTCTTCAGCTCAAGACAGCTGCCCAGCTCCCGGAGAATGACCCTCACACCCTTGGTGATCACTAGAGCTCACTGCGGTTGCTATCACCCTCCATGTCGCTGTGTAGCGTTTCCAAGTTGAGCTTACGCAAGTCAGTCTTCTGTGCTGGTTTGCTATCTTGTCCACAGGTCTCAGTTTCTTGGTCAAAGTTTATACTCTGACCTAACTCAGACATGGCCATAGGACCAAATAACCAAAGAACAAGTGATTCCTTTGTGTGAAAACTTTCCAGGGACACTTGGCAGGAAAATTCTATATCCCATTTCTATTGAAAACTGAATCAGAGAAAAACCTCACTTGGGGGGGAAAAAAGAAAAGCTTAAAATGTCTTATCCATTCCTAGCTTCCATTACTTCATATTTTGAAAGCAAAATTATTTATAATTTTTCTCAAAATATAAAATATTGTTACTGTTCCTCAAAATAATATTATACTCTTACAAGCAAAATGGTAGAAATAAATCATTGTCGATGAAAGACAAACTAATCATTAAATTTCAGCAACATTTTATACTTTTATTAATCAGTTTCAACTGTTTTGGGGGCTTTCCTAGTGGTTCAGACAGTAAAGAATCTGCCTGCCATGCAGGAGACCTGGGTTCAATCTCTGGGTCAGGAAGATCCCCCGGAGAAGGGAATGGCAACCCACTTCAGTGTTCTTGCATGGAAAAATCCCATGGACAGATGAGCCTGGCAGGCCACAGTCCATGAGATCACAGAGAGTCAGACATTACTGAGTGACTAACACTTTTGTTTTTTCACTTTTCAACTGTTTTTTTATGTTCTAAGCATTTCCAAATTTATTATCTTCTCTGTTTCCGGTAGTCACCTTGAAAAGCATCCTTAAAGAAAGTTGAAAAGAAGTGGTGACTGGTCCCCAGGTAGTAAATGTTGGAACTGAGGTTGAAATCCAGGTGGAATTCTGTTTTTAACTACCTAACTTGCATTTATGTTGTTTAAATGACATTAAGGCTACATATCAGAAGATAAGGGTAATTACTCAGGAAATATTTACATCTGTCAAAAAGCTGTCTTGGATGTACACCTGGAAACCATGCACTTTGGTTTGATGTTTTATTCATTTTCTTTCCTTAAAGTTTTTTTATTTACATATTATTTCAGAAACATATTGCTGCCTCTCTGGGGGTAAACATGTGGTAGTTTCAGGATGAAGTCATATAAATGGAGCACCTGGGCTCTGCAGTTTCCCCCATGTGGGCATGATTTAGACAGTCTTCCCTTAAGCAATAAAAGACTTTTCTACAACTTAGGGTTTGGAACAGGGTCTAGGAAAAACCTATAGGGAGTAGCTTTTAAATGAATTATTTAAGTAAAATTTAAGTGAATTTAGATTGCATTTTTTCTTAAGCCAGTTTCCAGATATCATATTAGATTCTTCTCTGTATTATCAAGTATAAGTGAAAGTTGCTCAGTCGTATCTGATTCTTTGTGACTCCATTGACTATACAGTCCATGGAATTCTCTAGGCTAGAATACTGGAGTGGGTAGCCTTTCCCTTCTCCAGGGGATCTTCCCAACCCAGGGATCGGATGCAGGTCTCCTGCATTGCAGGCAGACTGTTTACCGGCTGAGCCACAAGGAAAGCTCAAGAGTACTGGAGTGGGTAGCCTATTCCTTCTCCAGCAGATCTTCTCAACCCAGGAATTGAACCAGGGTCACTTGCATTGCAGATGGATGCTTTACCAATTGAGCTATCAGGTAAGCAAAGCCAAGTAATGTCTCATAACAACACTGAATGATCCAAGTCAGAAAAATTCACAGTTGCATGTTTTGTATGGTCAGATATTTAGGTCAGAGATTTTTTTCCCCCTTCAATAAATTATACCTTAAAAAGAGGTGGTCACCTTAAAGAATCAGTCACCTTTGAGGATGCCATTACTATGTTATTATGAACAAAAAAATATAGTTTATGGCACAAAAGTTCTACTGTAATGACCTCTATCACTGCTACTTTGGGATGCTTACAGAAGCCATCTTCTGTAAAATATTCTGAACATGCATAATCATTATTCTTATAGATATATAACCAGTTACAAGTAAACATTATAAATATGCATTTAAAAGATGAATGAAAAGAATAATTCAATGTTATATGAACAAGCACCTACAGTGTATGATAAAATTTCTAATGGCAACATCATATATAATTCAAAAGTTGTTGTTTAGTCACTAAGTCCTACCCAACCCTTTGCACCTGGTGGATTATAAGCCACCAGACTCCTCTCTCCATGGGATTCTCCAGGCAAGAACACTGGAATGGGCTGCCATTGCCTTCTCCAATGCATGAAAGTGAAAAATGAAAGAAGTGGCTCAGTCGTGTCCGACTCTTTGCAACCCCACGGACTGCAGCCTACCAGGCTCCTCCATCCATGGGATTTTCCAGGCGAGAGTATTGAAGTAGGGTGTCATTGCCTTCTCCAAGTTTAAATGTGTAGCTAGTACCAAATTTAAGAAATGTCACTGTTGTTCAGTGGCCCAGTTGCCTCCAACTGTTTGCGACCCCATGGACAGAAGCACTCCAGGCTTCTCTGTCCCTCACCATTTCCTGAAGTTTGCCCAAGTTCATGTCCACAAGGCAGAAAGAAGACTTAAATACTTTTATTTAGTTGATTATTTTACCTATCTCCCCAAATATACATATGTTCAAGAATGGGAAAAGATTAAAGAATCTTCTCACTAACAATGCTTTCTATTCCAGGACAACTAATTGTTGGGCATCTGCACTAGATCTCCAAATCTCTGCCATATACCAAGTTATGGAGCTCAGCCCAGCAAAACGAACCACTATCCCATCTAGAAGCATCCATGACTCTGAAAGAGCATGAAGAAAGTGTAAACACAGCCAGGCGTAGGACATTTCTGCAGGTTTCAAGCACACTCTTTTGCTTGATTCACTCTCCTGAACAAACAATATGAACAATGGAGCTATAAATAGAAGTTATTGAATTTAAATAAATTAAGGGAGAATGAATATTCAAGCAATGACCATCCAAAATATGTTGATTCTTGATGAGTAAATAATTTCCTCAGGAGCCAAAAAAAAAAAAAAAAAAAAAACCAGTAGACAAGGAGACTCTTCCCACTTACTCAGAATAAGGACATATAGATTAGAGGGCTTAGTAGGAAATCTCCCTTCAACCTCAAAGTCAGCAATAAACTGAGCAAAGATGAAATTCAAATCGTTGTGACCTACAACATTCCTCATGTCCCCTGCATGGTGGACATGAACTTGGGCAAATTTGGGGAGATGATGAGGGACAGAGAGACCTAGAGAGCTTCAGTCCGTAGGGTCACGACTGGGTGACTGAACAACGGCATTTCTCAAAAACAAGAGTGATAATCCGAGTTATACAAAGAAGCTTCATGTCAAAGGCATCGAAAAAATGGCCTGCTACCTCCCCGGTGGCTCAATGGTAAAGAATCTGCCTGCCAAGCAGGAGACATGGGTTTGATCCCTGATTCAGAAGATCCAACATGCCTTGGGACAAACCCCTGCATCATAACTACTTAGCCTGTGCTCAGAACTCAGGAGCTGCAACTACTGAGCCCCAACATCCCAGAGCCCACGTTCCACAAGAGAAGCCACAGCAATGAGAAGCCCCAGGATTGCAGCTGGAGAACAGCTCCCACTTGCAGCAATTAGAAAAAGCCCATGTGCAGCAGTGAAGATCCGACACAGCCAAAAATAAATGCTGGAGAGGGTGTGGAGAAAAGGGAGCCCTCTTACACTGTTGGGGGAAATGCAAACTAGTACAGCCACTATGGAGAACAGTGTGGAGATAATTTTTTTAAAGGAAAACTGCCTGATAATACATAATGGTCAATGAATAAAAGCCAAAAATCAGCCTTATAAAATTAGGTCTGCCAACACAACTTCATCCAACCCCACTTAACCTTTCCAAAATTTTCTTTGCAAAAAAACTAATCTTAACAGACCAAGGATTCTTAACCTTAGCACTATTGAAGTTTGGGACCCAGTGCCCTGTCCCATGCACTGTACGATATTTTAGCTACATCACTTGCCCTACTTGCTACATACCACTAGCATCTCCTCCCTAGTTGTAACAACCCAGAACAGCTCCAGATACCGCCAGACATTCCCCTGCAAGGACATCTCCCCCAGCTGAGGACAACTGACCTAGGCATTGTATGCTTAGTATTACAATATCAGTAATGGCTGCTACTATGTTTGCTGGATAATTAATTGTAAATAAGCAAAGTATGTAGGAGATGCGGGAGGAAAAGCTTGGCATTAATAACATCAGGGGCAAAATGAAGGTGAGAGAGGCAACTATAGGTTCCTTTCACTTGTCCTTTCTCCACTGTGGTCTTACAAATCCTGCAGCAGCAGGAGAACCGGAGTCAGCTTTAGTTCTAAGCTGCAAACTAGTTCACCCCCAACTTTGTGTACACCTGGACCCTGGCAAGTTTCCTGCATCTGGCCTCCTGATGTTTCTGGATGGCTGCGTCCAAATGTGACCCAAGAGTGCTGGAGCCCACTGAGGAAGCAGGGTTGGGCTGCCCTTCCGTCCATCTGTTCTACTAACCACGAACTCGTGTTCGCTCCCTCAAAGGTGTTCTGTCAAACGTCCCTGAATAGCAAATATCACAGCTACATCCACCCTCTCTTCGGATACACGCCAAGGTGAGTAAAGCTGCCTTCTATGACTTTGTGCTTCTCAAACACTTCACACTTAGCCCCAGTCGTATGGACACTACCCCGCTTAGGAAGGGAAGCTGAGACGGGTCCTGGGGTTAGGGCTCAGAGACTTTCTCTCTGGGCGTTATAAAGACAGTCAATGCCGTATGAACTTGACCAGCTCCGCTTGCCTTTTCTTTTCCAGGTTCACAAAACAGAAAGCTGTTTAATTAACTCACTGCGTTTGAGGTCTCCTTCCCTGTGGTGTAGTCCCTCTTGCTTTTGGTCTCTGCTCCCTGGTAGGGTGAGGTTGATCCAGTGGCTTGTGCAGGCTTCTTGTTAGAAGGGACTTGTGCCTGCATTCTGGTGAGGGGAGATAAGTTTTTCCCCTCTGACGGGCAGGGCCGTTGAGGTGGGTTTTTGGGGGGGTGTCCACGAGCAGCCTGTCTGCTGATGCCTGGGTCTGTATTCTTGTCTTGCTTGTTGTTTGGGTGAGGCATCCTGTGCTGGGAACTGCAGGCCATTGGGTGGTGCCAGGATCTAGCTGGAGACCTTGGTGGGAGTTCTTGCTGATTAATATTCCCTGAAGTCTGGAGCTCTCTGGTGCTCTAGTGTCCTGGACTCAGCACTCCCACCTCAAAGGCTCAGGCCGGACTTGAGTTTTGCGTGGATCCAAGTATTTCCTTTCGGGTGGTCAGAGACTCCTGCCAGCTCTCAGCTGGGGCTCTGGAAGACCCTCTGCCTCTGACAATGTACTCCTGCTGTGTCCGTAGACAGGGACGTACTCCACGTCCACCTCCTCCTCTGCCATCTTGTTTCCCCCTACAGAAGGCTGTTTAATTAAAATCAAGTGGTCTGAGTTAACCTCCCACTTTTCTCTCCATCTGTGGAGTATCTGTTTCCAGATATGCTCAGGCCGTTCCAATTTTTCTGGGCTGACATTGGTCTGGTTCTCCCTGTTGCGATATCAAAAACACAAAACACAGAAGCAGATGGTTATCTCTTTGCTGGGAGAGGCCTGACCTCTCCCTAGAGCTCCATTTTCAGAGGATTTCTGTTCTACGCCTTTCGTTTCTTACACTAGTAAAAACATACCTAAGAAAGTACCAGGTCCTTTATGTATGCTCCCGAACTTTTCCTGAAAAATCACTGATGTTAAGTTTGCAAATTACAGACTTGCAAGCCAGCTAGAGTGAAGGCTTATTTTAGCTCTGACAACAGGTGTGACTTCTTTTCCCTCTTGCCTCTTTTTAAGCAGAGAACATGTCTGATTGCAAGCTCATTGAAGCAAGCTCCTTGTCTTTCTCTCTGCAATGTCCAGTTCACTGCCATGAATGCGATAGGAATGCAATATGGATTTCTTGGATTGAACTGAATTTTGTTTCTAAAGGGAAGTTGGCTGTGTCCCAGAGATGCCTTCCTGTAACTGATCAGATGCTGACTACTCAGTCGCTGATTATCATTGTGCTGAGGGCTGCTGAGTAGATTGGTAGCTTTCTGGAGTGGACACCTGTCTCTCAAAGGCAGGGCTGAGTCACCATATAATTTCACAGACTGAGCAGGACCCTGAGATATCCACTCAGAGCCACGACCAACCTGAGCAGGATTCTTTCTGGGAATTTAGTGCTCCAATGCCCCTTGGTCTTCCGGGGTTCTCCAGGCCCTTCTGTGAGTCCTTGAAGGTTTATTAGGCTTCCTGCTGAAAAATGTTGCATCATTTTTCAGATGGTTAGGAAGTGACAGGAACAGCAAGAGCTGCCTTTCCCAGTGAACTTAATCTGCAACGACTACAGAGATTGGCTGAAGATCCAGCACCTGCTACGCTAGGCAGACACAGCTGCTCTACATCCAGTCTCACCCGAAATAATTACATCTCTGAAATTCTGCTGTACTTAAAAGCATTTAAAGATTTCTTGTGTTTATGTCTTCTCTTGTTAACTTGGCCTCTGAGCATCCCTCTACTTCTGTTTTGATGTATCAACCTCGTTGCTTGTATGAACATTACGTATGCTTTCAGCCATTAAACCCATTATTACAAACCCACACAAAAATCCTACACGATAGGAATTCTGCCTATTTCAAGCAGATACAGCACATACAGGCTTTCAAATGATTTTTAAAATATGCAAGCCAGATAGAAAAGCAATTCAGGGGCTAGAATTTTACAACCAAGTGAATATGAATATGCTAAACCTCCAAGTGCCGACACTCTGCAAGACACTTCCATTATCTTTTAAAAAATAGATAAGTCAAACTTTTTGCCTAAAGATCTCTAATGCTGATTCTGTACAGCTCCCATAATGTTGCTTTGATTCAACTCTCTTGTCATTTCCCAAATTGGCCAGAGGAGATGTGTCCATTCATCAGATGCCAAAGAAGCAAGTGTTATCGGAATTAACGCCACAGGTCTTACACACTGCTGTGGGAGCCTACAGAGCCCTTGGGGGAAAAAGTTACCATTACCTAATAAACTGATGATACACACACTCTGTGACTCCAGCCTTCTACTTCTGGGTATATTTCTTTGAGAAAGTTCCTTGTGGGCACCAGGACACATATCCAAAATGTTCATAGGAGTTTTATTTTTAACAGCAAAATCCAGAAAACAACACAAACAGCCATTGACAGGGAAAAGATAATCGTGTTTTCAAAGAAATCTCTGTCCATTCCTGTACATGTGCCAACAGATTTGACCGCTGCCTGACCCAAAGGCCTGCTTGAGCCTTCTATGACTCATCCTAGATCTTACAGAGAACTGGACCAGGTTTTAGACTCACACAAAAGCCATCAGGCCACGATAAGTCTCCTTACCAAGAGATGCTGCCCCATTCCCTGCTGTAGTCAATCAAAAAATGCCTTTCAGAATCCTATGTTGTTTGGAATGAGCTCTCAGAAAAACTAACTAAATTGATGCCAGAATAATGCTGCTCTAAAAATTAAATTCAGACTCCACATACATTATTCTTCATCCTGGATTGTTCTTCAACATCTGTTATATTTATTTAATTGAGTATTACATAGCAGCATAAATAAGTGCATTATAGAACCTATACTGGTAGAACTTATCTTACAAACATACTATGTTGCTTAAGGACACACACATATATATACAGATATGAATATACATATATTTTTGTATTCCCTGAGTATTCCCAGTCCCTTTGCTGGATCCCTCAGGTTGGGATGTCTGATGTGGGGCTAAATATTTTATTTTATTGGGCTCCAAAATTACTGCAGATGGTGACTGCAGCCATGAAATGAAAAGATGCCTGTTCCTTGGAAGAAAAGCTATGGCAAACCTAGACTGCATATTAAAAAGCAGAGACATCATTTTGTCAACAAAGGTCCATATAGTCAAAGCTATGGTTTTTCCAGTAGTCATGTTGGATATGAGATGAATCATATGAGATTGAGGCATAAAGAAGGCTGAGCACAAAAGAATTGATGCTTTCAAACTGTGGTGCTGGAGAAGACTCTTGAGAGTCCCTTGGACAGTAAGGAGATCAAACCAGTCAATCCTAAAGGAAATCAACCTTGAATATTCTTTGGAAGGACTGATGCTGAAGCTTCAATACTTTGGCCACCTGATGCAAAGTCCATATAGTCAAAGCTATGGTTTTTCCAGTAGTCATGTTGGATATGAGATGAATCATATGAGATTGAGGCATAAAGAAGGCTGAGCACAAAAGAATTGATGCTTTCAAACTGTGGTGCTGGAGAAGACTCTTGAGAGTCCCTTGGACAGTAAGGAGATCAAACCAGTCAATCCTAAAGGAAATCAACCTTGAATATTCTTTGGAAGGACTGATGCTGAAGCTTCAATACTTTGGCCACCTGATGCAAAGAACTGACTCACTGGAAAAGATCCTAATGCTGGGAAAGATTGAAGGCAGAAGGAGAAGTGGATGACAAAGAATGAGACAGTTGGATAGCATCACCAACTCAATGGACATGATTTTGAGCAAAATCCAGGAGATAGTGAAGGACAGGGAAGCCTGGCATGTTGCAGTCCATGGAGTCACAGAGTCGGACACAACTTAGCAACAACGACATCTGTGTATGTGTATACAAAATATATATTTGTATGAGCATTTTTGTGTGTCTGTGTGTATATACACACAAAAGAATGACTGACACAAAATAAAGAGTGAGCAATCGTTAGCCTGAAGCTTTCCCAGTCATCTCAGCCCAGCGACCAGACTCATGAGTGAATGGGCTATCTAGACTATTCCAGTTTCAGATTTCTCCATATAAAACCAGGATGCTAATTATTGTAGCATTGCTATTAAGATAAAATAACATGTGTACAGTTCCTAGCACACTGCTTTGAACACAGCTGGCTACTTGAGAAGCGACAGGCAAACAGCAGCAGCATGAGAGGCCAAAGACTGAGATGGCTACAGGGCATTTCATACACAAGGACTTGGTTTTCAAACTGTGCTCAGTCTGATTACCTGGATCAAAAACACTTGTGAGGCCTTTAACAATACATGTGTGGACCTCATTGCAAACCTACAGAATTATCACCTCTATAGTTGGAGCCAAGCACCCTGCATTTTAACAAATTTCCCAGGTGATTCCTCAGTAGTAAAAGATTAAGAACCACAAGTTTAGAGATTCAAATTCAGTTGTGGGGGATTTCCCTGGCGATCCAGTGATTAAGAGTCCATGTTTCCAACGCAGAGGGCATGGGTTTAATCCCCAGTTGGGGAACTAAGATCCTCCATGCCCTGCAGTGCAGCCAAAAATTTTAAACAAAAAAATAAATTCAGTGGTTGATGAGGTATCCTGAGGGAGGATATAAAAAGATCAGGAACAAGGGCAATGCAAGCTGCCTCTTTAATGATGACCAGGAGACATAAAATACAAGCGTATCTGAGATTTTAATTAGTAATAATTAATTATACATACCACTTATTAATCAAGGTGGTAGATATAATATGCATATTATATTATTTCCAATAAAATTTCCGAGTGGTGTTACTACTCCTGTTCTTACAGAGAGGGGCAATGATGCTCACAAACTGTTGACTGTCCAAGGACCAGTATCTTATAAGTAGAAGTGGATCTCCAACCAGGGCTGACCTACTCTTTCTATAAAGGTATAAGCCATCAGATCATATTGTTACCGTTAGGAATGAAACAAGGTTATACCTACAGTTATGTATGTCCTAAGGGCCCAAAGCACTATTAATACATTCTAGACAAGAGGTGTCAGCAGGGAATATTTCCGTGCTAGAATTGTCCTTCTTTAGAAGTATAATCATTGACTAAAGCCACACTTGATTTTCTGTAGGCTACAACTACAGGTGACTAAAACTAATAGGATGTTTACATGAAAACTGAAACTCATATTTAATAGCTCCCTATGTGTGCTCCCCACAGATAAGACCATCCCCGAGAAAAAGAAAGGCAAAAGGGGAAATGGGTGTCTGAGAAGGCCTTACAAATAGCTGTGAAAAGGAAAGAAGCTAAAGGCAAAGGAGAAAAGGAAAGATATACCCATCTGAATGCAGAGTTCCAAAGAATAGCCAGGAGCGATAAAAGAGCTTTCCTCAGTGATCAGTGGAAAGAAATAGAGAAAAATAATAAAATGGGAAAGACTAGAGATCTCTTCAAGAAAATTAGAGCTACCAAGGGAACATTTCATGCAAAGATGAACACAGTAAAGGATAGAAATAATATGGACCTAATAGAAGCAGAAGAACTGTACAAAAGGGATCTTCATGACCCAGATAATCACAATGGTGTGATTACTCACCTAAAGCCAGACATCCTGGAATGTAAAGTCAAGTGGGCCCTAGAAACAATCACTATGAACAAAGCTAGTAGAGGTGATACAATTCCAGCTGAGCTATTTCAAGTCCTTAAAGATGATGCTGTGAAAGTGCTGCACTCAATATGCCAGCAAATTTGGAAAACTCAGCAGTGGCCACAGGACTAGAAAAGTCAGTCTTCATTCCAATCTCAAAGAAAGGCAATGCCAAAAATGTTCAGACTACCACACAACTGCACTCATCTCACACACTAGAAAAGTAATGCCCAAAATTCTCCAAGTGAGGCTTCAACAGTACATGAACCAAGAAATTCCAGATGTTCATGCTGGATTTTAAAAAGGTAGAGGAATCAGAGATCAAATTGCCAACATCGGCTGGATCATCGAAAAAGCAAGAAAAATCTTTATTTCTGCTTATTGTCTATGCCAAAGTATTTGTGTGAATCACAACAAACTGTGGAAAATTCTTAAAGAGATGGGAACACCAGACCCACCTTGCTTGCCTCCTGAGAAATTTGTATGCAGGTCAAGAAGCAACAGTTAGAACTGGACATGGAAAAACAGACTGGTTCCAAGTTGGGAAAGGAGTATGTCAAGGCTATATATTGTCACCCTGCTTATTTAACTTATATGTAGAGTACATCATGCAAAATGCCAGGCTGGAGGAAGCACAAGCTAGAATCAAGATTACTGGGAGAAACATATGTTCCTTTGAATACTTTTTTCATTAACTAAAAATGATTATCTTCCCTTCTAACTGCATATAGATTACAGCTTATCTTAGTATTTAGCATGTTGTTGTAATTATTTTACTGTCATCCCTTTTACTAAATAGAAGCAACAGTGTATTATTTATCATCTTACTGAATACGTGTGGACATTTGCTCAAGCATGAGGTGAGGTGAAGTCACTCAGTCATGTCCGACTCTTTGCAAATAGGCTGCTCTGTCCATGGGATTCTCCAGGCAAGAATACTGGAGTGGATTGTCATTTCCTTCTCCAGGGGATCTTCCTGCTATATATTTAAAAATTGTGTTCTGATTTAATTAATGAATTCTTCATTCAGTCTTGGAGGTTCTTTATGCCTTTTGTAACATATGAAAAGATACCCTAGACTTTTACCAACAACATTGTTAATAGACATTGCATTACAAAAAATGCTAAAATACGTGGTTTGACTAAATGAGTATAACTTTCTTAAATATAATGTATATGTTAACTGTTACAATTCTTTATTAAGACTTACATAACTTAATGAACCCCTTGCTTGCATTTCATGATAAACAAAATTATTTTAATTGTGTTTATATGCATAGTATAGAACTATTCCTTTTTTATTTAAATTTAGAATTTTAACATTTTAAAGGAAAGCCAATTTTATTCATTGTTACCTGCCATGCTCCCTTCAAGCCATTCCAATCCTTTGCTTCCCTATTATTTCTCTACTTGTCAAAGAAATAATAATAACTATAAGAAAGATTATGTTCACTTTCTGCACACAGTGTCAACCATGCTCTGTAGAATTAATTTTATGGTAAAATTCTTTTTAAGAAATTGTGTCCTGATTCATTCAGGACTGATTTTTCAGGACTTAAGAAAGAATGAATTTAGGAAATCAGACACATTGTGCAATATTGAAGTCATCTTTTTCTTTAAAGTCACATTGATTTATTCATGTCACTCAGAAGACTTTATTAATTTTTCAGATAGAAACTATGCAGTTCAGTTCAGTTGCTCAGTTGTGTCCAACTCTTTGCAAATCCATGAATCACAGCATGCCAGGCCTCCCTGTCCATCACCACCAACTCCAGGAGTTCAATTATATTCATATCCATTGAGTCAGTGATGCCATCCAGCCATCTCGTCCTCTGTCATCCCTTTCTCCTCCTGCCCTCAATCCCTCCCAACATCAAAGTTTTTTCCAATGAGTCAGTTCTTCTCCTAAGGTGGCCAGAGTACTGGAGATTCAGCTTTAGCATCATTCCTTCCAAAGAAATCTCAGGGCCGATCTCCTTCAGAATGGACAGGTTGGATCTCCTTGCAGTCCATGGAACTATCAAGAGTGTTCTCTAACACCATAGTTCAAAAGCATCAATTCTTCGGTACTCAGCCTTCTTCACAGTCCAACTCTCACATCCATATATGCTGCTAAGTCACTTCAGTCGTGTCCGACTTTGTGCGGCCCCATAGACAGCAGCTCACCGGCTCCCCAGTCCCTGGGACTCTCCAGGCAAAAAAAATGGAGTGGGTTGCCATTGCCTTCTCCAATTCAAGAAAGTGAAAGTGAAAGTGAAGTCCTATTCGACCCTCAGCGACCCCATGGACTGTAGCCTTCTAGGTTCCTCGGTCCATGGCAATTTTCAGGCAAGAGTACTAGAGTGGGTTGCCATTTCCTCCGTCAGGGTATCTTCCCAATCCAGGGATCAACCCTGCATCACCTGTGTCTCCTGCATTGCAGGCAGATTCTTTATCACTGAGTCACCTGGGAAGTCCCAGTACACTCCCTCTCTCTCCCCAGAGTTACATCAAATGGAGTTTTTGGTTGTCTGGTTAGCAGAGCAGAGGTCTTCTTCCAGTGCTAGAGCTCACGGGCTGTCTGATTCTGTTGTTCCCAGCAGTAGTAATAATTTAGACCCGTTCAGGGCCCTGTGCTAAGAGCTGGAGGCAGTCTCAAGGCCTATTATAGGTCCTGCTGCTGAGGTCAAGGATGTGAGAAAGGAAGTGAATGCACATCCTGATAAAGACACCTGAGGCTGAAGAAACCAACGCAGACCTCGCCCACCCCATCCCGTCTCCCTTAGCGCTGGGCTCCGCTGCCCACCTGTGGTCTGAGATGGGAGGACAGGGAGGTGAGCGCCGGCCCCTCCCTGCTGTAAGTCTGTTCACAAACAGCTCCAGGCCTGCCCTCTATCTCTGTCTCTGGGGGTGGGGTGCGTGTCGGGGGCGGGTGCTTTATGGACACCAGAGGAAAGGGTGACGTCAGTTTGAAGGGGGAGGGCTACAGAAACGTGGCCACAGCCGCATGTCCCCTAAGAGCAATTAGCCTTAAACTAATTTCCAAGTGGGCACGTCCCATTCTGGGCTAGGCAAGGGCTTAATGGGAGATCGGAAAAGGAGAAAGTACATTCTGAAGTCTTTCCAGCTGCTCGAATCCCGACCAGACACAGCCACGCATCAGCACTGACTCCTGCAGCTGCTGGTTTTCTCACTGACCCCACCTCCCCAAACCTCAGAGTCAGGCCCCCGCCAGGCATCTGAAAGTCTGATGAAGTTTCTAACCTGATTTCTCCCCTAACGCAGCCCCGACTTTGTCTCTACTGCCAGTGACACACTGTAGTTTCTTTCCGGGTGTTTACTGTACAAACACGCTTTCATCATCTGTAGCATTCCCGAAATAAACGCCTCTGGGGAAGAATGAGAGTCCAGTCTGATGTCCCACCCCAGTCCCTGGTGTACTTTGAAATTTTCTTATCACACAAAGTGAACCAAGGGCTCTCATTTTCCCATGCTCACGAGGTCTTCGGAGTGACTTCACATTCTGTGAGCTATTTTTAGTGGTAAAATACTTGCTTCTGAAGAGCAAAGCTTCCCCTGTCCATTTGTGATCTGGGAATAAAAAGAATCTCAACATATTGACAAAAGGTTTGGCCCTATTTTATTGATCTTCTTTGGCCAGAAACCGCCTAAATATTCCATCAGAGTAGAAAATACTTCCGGCATCCTAAAATAATTGGTGCAACAGATTTTTCTCGAGACATATTAAAATCAGTTAATGTTCACAAAAACTTAAAATGATCAATTATTATTATTTTTAAAATAATCAAAACTCTAAAATTTAAGTATTAAAGCCAAAAATGTTCCCAAGGCCAATTAAACTATGGACCAATTTTTTTTTATTTAGTTTTGGGGGTTTTTTTAAGGATGGAGGAAGTAGAGAAGGATAAAATTATACCCAGGATAGAATCAGTTCTGATGCTGTATTACAATGACACGTATCAGCAGAACAATATATCTTAAACTTGTATAGCTTTTTTTTTCACCATAATATACTTCCATCTGATTCTCTCATCTCAAATGTAAAAACTTTACAAGCCAATACAATTTGTCTTTCTTTAATTTGACATATCTGTTTTACAAGAGGAAAAATGCCAGATTCTGTTTTAGAAAAAGAAAATGCTGTATAGACAAGATTATCCGTCAACCAAATTACAACAGGATATCAGTCACATCTGAGATTTTTCTTAGCCACTTCCTAAAACATTCATTTGGACTCTTATTGCTGAAGCAAGACTTTCACAGACATCCTCACAGGACTATCTTCACTACAAAGCAGCAAATTTCCAATAAAAAGTCTCTCCTTTGCTCTCCCCCTTCACTGACATAATATGGACATTTGGGTCCTGTTTCAAGAGAAGCATCCACTGATCTGACTTGAATATAATACTTCTTTCCCTTAATTCAACTTCAGCTTTGCCTCTGGAAAAACACAGAAGCAGACTGAATGCTTTTCTGTTACAGTAGCTATTTATCTGTGATTTAAAAATCATGCACTTTAATGAGTGGGGATCAGCAGGCTGAGCCCTTGGGAACACAGCCCAGCAGGGAGGCAGTGGCAGCTGGTTCCCTGCTGAAGACCCAGAGTGATGGGGAAACTCAGGCTGAATTCAGGCCTAGTTCAGGTCAAGGTCAGGGTCCAGTAAGTTCTTATTAGGTGACAGGCAGCAAATGATCTTCAAGTCTAGAAAAGAAGAGAGGAAAATCGACTGAGGATTTAGATTCTAAGGTATATGAGTCAGACGAAGCTAGAGAGAACCTGTAGGAGGCCGAGATTCAGAGTGGCCAAGACTCACCGCACAGCCATACTGCACCTCAGATCCAAGGCTGCAAACTCCGCTTAGCAGGCCATTAGGGCAGGGTCCATCAGGACTGACTAGAGCTAAATCTGCAGTGACTTCAGCTGGGAGGAGTAGATAAACATTCTAGAAAATTACTTATTTGCATGTATGATTCTTCCAGATTCTTTAAATTATCTTACTTAGCCATTAAATCACTTTGGTTAGACAGTAATTGGATTCTCTCATTAGCAAAGTGGGAGGTTTGCCCTTTTACATTTCGTAAGCCTGGGAAGAATGCAATTCTTAAATGCTCCTGGATAGTTAAGTCGTTAAACTTCAGAGTTAAAGAAGCCTATGGTTTGAAAAGAATCTCAGACTTGCAATGTTGTATAGTGTTCAATGGATCCTTAACAGACTTTCTTTTTTTCTTATTGTATGAGCCACTTTTATTTGGGAATTCTGTTAATTCCAGCCAACTGAGTCCAGATCAATTCCTAGCACTTTTTTTGTTGTTGTTGTTTCTTATATATTAGACTTATTTGCATGTATGATTCTTCCAGATTCTTTAAATTATCTTACTTAGCCATTAAATCACTTTGGTTAGACAGTAATTGGATTCTCTCATTAGCAAAGTGGGAGGTTTGCCCTTTTACATTTCGTAAGCCTGGGAAGAATGCAATTCTTAAATGCTCCTGGATAGTTAAGTCGTTAAACTTCAGAGTTAAAGAAGCCTATGGTTTGAAAAGAATCTCAGACTTGCAATGTTGTATAGTGTTCAATGGATCCTTAACAGACTTTCTTTTTTTCTTATTGTATGAGCCACTTTTATTTGGGAATTCTGTTAATTCCAGCCAACTGAGTCCAGATCAATTCCTAGCACTTTTTTTGTTGTTGTTGTTTCTTATATATTAGACATGTTTCAATGCCATTCTCCCAAATCATCCCATCTTCTCCCTCTCCCACAGAGTCCAAAAGACTGTTCTGTATATTTGTGTCTCTTTTGCTGTCTCACATGCAAGGTTATCGTTATCATCTTTCTAAATTCCATATATATGTGTTAGTATACTGTACTGGTATTTTTCTTTCTGGCTTACTTCACTGTATAATTGGCTCCAGTTTCATCTACCTCATTAGAACTAATTCAAATATATTCTTTTTAATGGCTGAATAATACTCCATTGTGTATATGTACCACAGCTTTCTTATCCATTCGTCTGCTAACAGACTTTCATGAACAGCAAGTCTGCTCCTGACCTGGCCCTGTGATATCCTATACCTGCTCACCCCTCTAGGTACCCCTGCCCTCTGACTCCTCAAACCAGTCACAGGCCAGCCCATCAGTCTGTTCCTTGGATTTCAGCATGATCTGTGATGGAGTCCACCATGGCCTTTGACATGTCTACATTCAAGTCTTAGGTTCACTGACTTAACTATATCATCTGACACTTCTTTTTTTAACTGTTCAAAGTTTTTCTCTTACCACTGCTCTCCTGGCTTTTCATTCTTATGAAATGAATGAAAAGTCACTCATTCCCAACCTTTTTTCAGCTTATTTTTCAGTCTGTCCCTTGAATACTGCTGCTTTTCTTAGTTAAGCTTTAGAATTCTTATACTCCTTATTCAACCAACACTATTGCCATATTGAAAGCGGCAATCACTTTCACTACCACTGTTTCAACTACTTTCTGTAACTGGAAGCCCGAAATGTTCCTTGGAACTTGCAATTCTATGGGAATGTCTTACACTTTCCTTAATGTCTCTGAAACTAATCTCTTTTTTCTTTGTTTATTCACTTACAGATCTAGCTGCTCCTGAAGTCCTTACCATGACTACAAACTTCCTATTCACACAGGCTAACTCATCACCAACAAAGGTTCATATAGACAAAGCTATGGCTTTTCCAGTAGTCATGTATGGATGTGAGAGTTGGGCCCTAAAGAAAGCTGAGGGATGAAGAATTGATGCTTTTGAACTGTAGTGTTGGAGAAACTCTGGAGAGTCCCTTGGACTGCAAGGAGATCCAACCAGTCAGTCCTAAAGGAAGTCAGTCCTCAAGGAAGTCAGTCCTGAATATTCATTGGAAGGACTGATGCTGAAGCTGAAACTCCAATACTTTGGCCACCTGATGTGAAAGACTGATTCATTTGAGAAGACCCTGATGCTGGGAAAGATTGAGGGCAGGAGGAGAAGGGGATGACATAGAATGAGATTGTTGGATGGCATCACCAGCTTAATGGACATGAGTTTGAGCAAACTCCAGGAGATGGTGAAGGACAGGGACGCCTAACATGCTGCAGTCCATGGGGTTGCAAAGAATTGGACACAGCTGAGCAACTGAACTGAACTGAGCTGAATTAATCACCCATTCTCTATCCTTGATAAGAGTCATTCCCTAAGTCCTTTTATCAGGGCTTTTGAAATAGCTCTATATTCTCTTCTCAGTCTGCTCTCTTTAGTTCAGGGATTCCTCAGATACTGCCCGATCATTCCCATGGCTCCCTAGCATTTTTCCTGTCCTTCTGATATCTTTTGTCCCTCTGTCCTTCTGATCCTCTCTGAACCATTCTCCACACTGCAGCCAAGTCATTTTATGAAAATTGAATGCATCTAATTGTCTTATCCGTTGCTAATACGTCTCACGTTTTCTCCATACTGACGATAAAAGTCCAAACTCTTTAGAGTGGCGAGCATCTTAGTGTTGTTTGCAAAGAACATAAGTTGACTCCCCCCCTAAAAGAGAGAGTGTTTATTAAAAGTTACCAAGTGGTAACACATGGCGAGGCAGGAAGCTCACAAAAGAACCTTGCTCACAGGTCGGGGCAATCATGTCTCTGCTTCTCTCTGAACACAGGCTCTATCATCTTGTTTCTCTCTGCAGACCTGTGAGCTATACTTCAGGAAGCACATGGTGGAGAAGGGCTGCCAAAGCCCAACCTTTGGTGATATCTGCTCAGGTAGCCACCACACACCCGATATGATCCCTGGTTGAACAGTTGTCATTTGATGGGTTCAGCCTACTCTATGGTTTAGCTCCTCTGGGGTCATGCAGTCACCTTTTACTCCAGTGTTGTAGCCACTGACAGTCAGAGACAAATGGGTTACCCTGACTCACACCTTCAGCAAGGCCGTGAATGAAGAGCAGGTCCCATAGAAAGGCACGAACTGGACAGGTTTCCCCCAATGTAAGTAAACTCAACAGATAAAACCTTTCCTTACTGCCCCAGGCCTACCTATGAAGACTCACTCCTACCTCTAGCTCTTCTTTCCTACACAAGAGTTCTGTAATGTCCTGAATTTCTTACACATTTTCATCCCTTTTTGCATCCTGGTGGTATGTATTTGCCTGGTATATCTTTCCCTTCTCCAAACTGACCTGCAAACCCCTGGAACTGTGCAATTGGCAAACTATTCATTGTCCTTCAAAATTCTGCATAAGTGCCACCTCCTCTGTGAATGTTCCCTAAAATTTCTCCCTTGGAATTAGATATTTCATCTTCAGATCCCATCATAACTTGAATACACCTCCTATCTTCCAATAACACAAGAGAAAACTCTACACATGGACATCATCAGATGGTCAACACAGAAATCAGATTGATTATATTCTTTGCACCCAAAGATGGAGAAGCTCTATACAGTCAACAAAAACAAGACCAGGAGCTGACTGTGGCTCAGATCATGAACTCCTTATTACCAAATTCAGACTTAAATTGAAGAAAGTAAGGAAAACCAGGTATAACCTAAATCAAATCCCTTATGATTATACAGTGGAAGTGAGAAATAGATTTAAGGCCTAGATCTGATAGAGTGCCCAACGAACTATGGAATGAGGTTCATGATATTGTACAGGAGACAGGGATCAAGAACATTCCCATGGGAAAGAAATGCAAAAAAGCAAAATGGCTGTCTGGGGAGACCTTACAAATAGCTGTGAAAAGAGAAGTGAAATGCAAAGGAGAAAAGGAAAGATAAAAGCATCTGAATGCAGAGTCCAAAGAATAGCAAGAAGAGATAAGAAAGCCTTCTTCAGCAATCAATGCAAAGAAATAGAGGAAAAGAATAGAATGGGAAAGACTAGAGATCTCTTCAAGAAAATTAGAGATACCAAAGGACCATTTCATGCAAAGATGGGCTCAATAAAGGACAGAAATGGTATGGACCTAACAGAAGCAGAAGGTATTAAGAAGAGGTGGCAAGAATACACAGAAGAACTGTACAAAAAAGAGCTTCACAACCCAGATAATCACAATGGTGTGATCACTCATCTAGAGCCAGACATCCTGGAATGTGAAGTCAAGTGGGCCTTAGAAAGCATCACTATGAACAAAGCTAGCGGAAGTGATGGAATCCCAGTTGAGCTCTTTCAAATCCTGAAAGATGATGCTGTGAAAGTGCTGCACTCAATATGCCAGCAAATTTGGAAAACTCAGCAGTGGCCACAGGCTGGAAAAGGTCAGTTTTTATTCCAATCCCAAAGAAAGGCAATGCCAAAGAATGCTCAAACTACCGCACAATTGCACTCATCTCACATGCTAGTAAAGTAATGCTCAAAATTCTCCAAGCCAGGCTTCAGCAATACGTGAACCGTGAACTCCCTGATGTTCAAGCTGGTTTTAGAAAAGGCAGAGGAACCAGAGATCAAATTGCCAACATCTGCTGGATCATGGAAAAAGCAAGAGAGTTCCAGAAAAACATCTACTTCTGCTTTATTGACTATGCCAAAGCCTTTGACTGTGTGGATCATAATAAACTGTGGAAAATTCTGAAAGAGATGGGAATACCAGACCACCTGACCTGCCTCTTGAGAAATCTGTATGCAGGTCAGGAAGCAACAGTTAGAA
>SJYC01132034.1:0-14088 GCA_006408675.1 Madoqua kirkii
GAGGAACCAGAGATCAAATTGCCAACATCTGCTGGATCATGGAAAAAGCAGGAGAGTTCCAGAAAAACATCTATTTCTGCTTTATTGACTGTGCCAAAGCCTTTGACTGTGTGGATCACAAGAAACTTCGGAAAATTCTGAGAGACGTGGGAATACCAAACCACCTGACATGCCTCCTGAGAGATCTGTATGCAGGTCAGGAAGCAACAGTTAGAACTGGACATAGAACAACAGACTGGTTCCAAATAGGAAGAGGAGTACATCAAGGCTGTATATTGTCACCCTGCTTATTTAACTTCTATGCAGAGTACATCATGAGAAATGCTGGACTGGAAGAAGTACAAGCTGGAATCAAGATTGCCAGGAGAAATATCAATAACCTCAGATATGCAGATGACACCACCCTTATGGCAGAAAGTGAAGAGGAACTAAAAAGCCTCTTGATGAAAGTGAAAGAGCAGAGAGAAAAAGTTGGCTTAAAGCTGAACATTCAGAAAACAAAGATCATGGCATGTGGTCCCATCACTTCATGGGAAATAGATGGGGAAACAGTGGAAACAGTGTCGGACTTTATTTTGGAGGGCTGCAGATGATGACTGCAGCCATGAAATTAGAAGACGCTTACTCCTTGGAAGAAAAGTTATGACCAACCTAGATAGCATATTCAAAAGCAGAGACATTACTTTGCCAACAAAGGTCCGTCTAGTCAAGGCTCTGGTTTTTCCAGTAGTCATGTATGGATGTGAGAGTTGGACTGTGGAGAAGGTTGAGCACCAAAGAATTGATGCTTTTGAACTGTGGCGTTGGAGAATTCTCTTGAGAATCCCTTTGACTACAAGGAGATCCAACCAGTCCATTCTGACAGAGATCACCTCTGGGATTTCTTTGGAAGGAATGATGCTAAAGCTGAAACTCCAGTACTTTGGCCACCTCATGCGAAGAGTTGACTCGTTGGAAAAGACTCTGATGGTGGGAGGGATTGGGGGCAGGAGGAGAAGGGGACGACCGAGGATGAGATGACTGGATGGCATCACTGACTCAATGGACATGAATCTGAGTGAACTCCAGGAGTTGGTGGTGAACAGGGAGGCCTGGCATGCTGCGACTCATGGGGTCACAAACAGTCAGACACAACTGAGCAACTGTACTGAACTGAACTCCTGCATTCCAGCCTAATTCTTTACCAGCTGCGCTACCAGGGAATCCCTCTGAAAACTAGAAAGTATTCAAAAAAAGAAAATGCTGTAGTATGTCACAGGACACAGAAGCCACCTTGAAGGGGCTCCCACTACCAAGTGTTAGTCAGTTTGAGCATAAATATAAATACAGTAATCAATTTAAACCCACTGAAAAACAGGTATTAGTGAGTCCGTATAGATAACAAACAGATAAACAAATGGCAGGGGGAGGAAGTGAGGGCTTTTGCTTATAATAGAATGCTAATGTGGAGGGTGCTGCAGGTGGCACAGCATCACTCTTAGAATTATCCTAATAAAGAATGGTTCAAGCTAGAAACACCAATGAATGCCAGTTCTGGCAAGAGAATGTTGACAGGGAGCAAGAATTTGCCCAGGCCCATAATGTTTCCTTACAGATTGCTTATTAGGTGCCAGGGGGGTAAAAGAAAAAAATAGCAATTATACTTAATGGGGTAAGCAAAGCCAGTGAACATGGGTATAGATAGCTCTATGTGCCTCCAGCTGTGGTACCTTGAGGAAGTACACATCATCACTTATGCAGCGCTCTGGCTGAGACTGTAGAACCTTGATATAATCATAAGGACAAACCCAAATGAAATGTTTTGTGACAGGGGAAAACAATACTATCACAAAGTATGAACGTCTTGGGCTTCCCTGGTGGCTCTGCAGTAAAGAACCCGCTTGTGATGAAGGCAACCCGAGTTTGATCCCTGGGTTGGGATGAGCCCCTGGAGAAGGGAATGGCATCCCACTCCAGTATTCTTGCCTGGAGAATTCCATGGACAGAGGACCTGGAGAATGAGGCTCCTCTACAGTCCGTAGGGTCACAAAGAGTTGGACATGACTAAATAACAACAATGAAGGTCTCAAAAGAAAAAAAAAATATTGAGGAGCTTTCCAGATTAAGGGTGCTAAAGAGACAAGGGAAAAATGTAGTAACTACCCGTAGACTGGATCTTAAACCAGAAGGAGACATTTTGTGATCTATTGACTAAATTGAAATATAGGTGCTATCCATGTCACGTTTACTGATGTTGATAACTGGCACTGTGGTTATGTAAGAGAATATCTCTACTTTTAGGAAATAAAGTACTGAAGAATTTAGAGATAAAGGGTAATGATATATGTAAGTTAGTTTCTAACTTTTTCTTAAGTTCTAGTTAAGAAAAAAGTATATATGTATGTATTTATGTGTGTGTGTGTATTCACATGCATACCCACAGAATGATAAATGAGAATGGTAATATGAGCTAAGAGATTAACAATAGGAGACTCTGTATGAGGTGCCTTTTTAATTTTGTAACTTATCTCTAAGTAAAAGTTATTTCCAAACAAAATGCTTTAAAGTTAATAGTGTTAGTCATTTCTGGGTAGTATGATATCAGTTATTTTGTCTTATTTGAATTTTTTAAAAGAAGAGGCTGGTACTGATTTAATAAAGCTAAATGAGCTATTAAAGTAATGCTATTAGTCAGGGTCAGGGTGAGAACTAGATGTGTGTCTGCCCCAAGAAAATTTGTAATCTGCTGCCCCTTCAAACCAGTGTTTTTCCAAGAGTGTAAAACATTGTGGCAGGCCCCCTTAGAGACAAGCAATCTAGCTCTATTTAATTCATCAGCAAAACAAATGTTTTGTGTTAATGAAATGCATCCTCCTAGAGGAAAGAAGGATTTCAGGACCATTGGCTATTATTCCAGCATGTTCCTTGAAGGTCTCACCCTCAGCCCTCTCTGAAAAGAGTTCTTGTAACCCCAGTGGTTACGGTGTTCACAGCTGTTTTAGCATTTTAACCGTGCAGCGTACGTGTGCTCAGTTGTGTCCAACTATCTGCAACCCCATGGACTATATAGTCTACCAGGCTCCTCCGTCCATGCAATTTTCAGGCAAGAATACTGGAGTGGGTTGCTATTTCCTACTCCAGGTTATCATTGCAGAGTACTAGGCAACTCTCTGACTAAATCTGATCCTATTGCTGACAAAAATGGAAGTTTTCATTGTCTTCTCTTCATTTTTCTGAAAAGAACATATATTGCTAAAAGAGAATAAAAGAATAAAGAAAGAAAGAATAAATAAATAAATAGAATAAAAAATTAACCATGACTGGTTAAAAATAGTTTTCCAGAGGGGAAGAAGCAGGCCTGTCCTGGCGGTGCCATGGAGCCCTGTGCTGAGACACAGGGAGGACAAGGGCAGAGGACAGGTAGTTCCACCCAGGGTGTTCCCTGGCCTCTTCCCCCTGCACACAGGCTCTCAGGACACACTCGTCAGAAGTTCCCAAGATAGGAACTTAACTTCAGCCCTTTCTTTTCCATGCAAGAGGTAGAAGACAAGAGTGTAACTACCACAGGGACAACCCTGAATTTGTGCTCATTTCTAAAAATATACATATAAATCTCTTTTTTCTCATCAAGAACTTCACGTCTAATTGAGTCTCTGTGTTGTCAACTTGAAGCAGAGCCAAGTCTTGCAAGAGAGAGCAGCAACAGAATCTCACTTTTGTGCATTTTAGTTTACAACTCTGCTTTCAATAATTGCACAGCCTGAATTATATTCCCCCAAATCTCTGTAGTGAGACTATATTTGGATATATGACCTTTAGAGGAATAATTACTGTTGAATGAAGTCACCAGTGTCAGGCACTGATCTGATGGGATTGGTGTCCTATGAGAGGAGGAGACCCCCAAGAGCTTGCTCTCTCTCTCTCTGAAGGCATGCAGAAAAAGGCCATGTAGGGAAGTAAGACAGTGGTATCCACGGGCCAGGAAGAGACGCCTTAGGAAAACTGAATCTGCCTTCTCTGTGCTCTGGGACTTTCAACCTCCAGAATTCCAAGGAACAAATGTTAGCGAATGTTAAGTACCTAACCTCTGGTTCATTGTTGTGGCAGCCCAAGCTGCCCAACGTGGCCAAGCTAGGGAGCGCAAAGCCAGAACCCAAACATGAATCTTCTAGTTCCCTTTTGGCTCATTAATTTTTAAGGCTCAGATAGGTTTTAGGTAACTAATCATTACAGCTGGTAATTATAAAAAATTATAAAAACCAGCCCATCTGCCAATTCCAAGTCTTGCCAAGCCTACTGCTGCCTGTGCACAGGTAGATCAGGCCAAGAGAGTAAAAACAAACAGTGTTTCCATTGGTCCCAGACATGAGGTAGGTGGCTTTCTACAAAGCAATTTTTGAAAATTACTATAAGACAAATATATAACACAGAAAAATACCAAGAAAATGGCTTTTTACTCTTTTGAAAAATTACTCAATATATTAAATTAACCAGTTCTCCCCTACACCTGGAGAAGGCAATGGCACCCCACTCCAGTACTCTTGCCTGGAAAGTCCCATGGGAGGAGGAACCTGGTGGGCTGCAGTCCATGGGGTCACTAACAGTCAGGCACAACTGAGTGACTTCACTTTCACTTTTCACTTTCATGCACTTGAGAAGGAAATGGCAACCCACTCCAGTATTCTTGCCTGGAGAATCCCAGGGACAGAGGAGTCTAGTGGGCTGCCGTCTATGGGGTTGCATGGAGTAGGACACAACTGAAGAGACTTAGCAGCAGCAGCAGCCCCTACACCTGTCTCTCACTTTTGACCTATTTGTGCTGCTGTAGTTTATCGCATTAATGAATATATAGGACTATATTCTATGTGTCCTATTTTGCTTCCTTTAAGGGTTATTTAAAGGAAGGGTTATTTAAAGGGTCTCGGTCTTCTCCTGAGACCCACTCTGGTCCTTTCAGGACCCCAGAGCATAACACCACGAGTGGAACTCAGCTCAGTCCCTGACTCCTGGTCTGTGCAGCCCAAGCCAGTGGCCTCAGGACCATGGCACCATGACTCAGTTTCCCTTCTGGGGGCACCTCCCATACAGGCTTCTCTCCAGGACAAGAGGCGCTCTGAATGCCATCCTGAGGACCAAGTGTGTCCAACAATTCTAAGTTTAGAAGTAGACATCCTGGTCTATACACTGGGCTCCCTTCAATCTGGCAGGCAGAATCAAGACTCTGACAACCCCAAGCTGTCTGCCGCACTGGCTGTCCCTCCTAGGAAACAGGACAAGGCACACCTGCTTGTCCTTCATTCTTTCTTTTTACACTGCACAGCAGAATTACTTAAGGAACTTTTCTATATATACCTAAAGATTCTGATTCAGGAGACTCACCTCTGAAATGGAGAAGCATGCTACCACCTCAGAGTCAAACATTCCTTGTCCCTCAAGGCTAAGAATAAACTGTCCAAACCTTGTGAGCAGGGCTAATTCCTAGCAACAAACCTGGCTCCTTCACTAAGTGGTTCCAATAAAATAAGATAGCATAGAAAATCAAACAAAAGGAGACAAAATACAGGGTTGTTGCTTACCATAATGCACTTAACAGTATATTGTTGATAACTTTGGATAATAGAGAGTTTGACCCTGGGTTGTTTTTTGTTTTGTTTTGTTTTTTGCTGTTTGATGCTAATAGCTTTCGAGATCTTCCACTTTCCTCCCTGCCCGATATCTGGGCCAGCAGACAAGAGAGTCTGAGGTCTCCCTCCTTTGGTGCTGGCTCCATTACAGCCCCCAAAACAAAACCTAACCTGAGGCTACTTGCTCTACCCAGAAAGTGTCACTAAATTAGTAATAACTTTTGAAACTCTCTTGGTGGGTTGAACTGTGTCTCCCATAGCTATGTTCAGATCCTAACTCCCTACTATGAATGTAACCTTATTTGGAAATAGAATCTTAGCTGATCTAATTAAATTAACACAGTGTCATACTGGAGTAAGGTGAGCCCCTAGTGCAATGAACTGGTATCCTTATAAGAGGAAAATTTGAATACACAGGGGAAAAAAATTGACGACAGAAGTGGAGATTGGAGTGATGTGTCTACAATCCAAGGAACACCTAGGACTGCCAGCAGCCACCAAAGGGTAGGAGAGAGGCTTGGGACATAAAGAGCCTCCAGAAGGAACCAACACTGCTAACACCTAAGTTTTAGACAGTCAGAACTGTGAAAAAAAAAAACATTCTGTTTTCTTTAAACCTCCCAGTTTGTGGTACTTTGTTACAGAATCGCTACCAAACTAAGACAATATACACATGGTTCTTGACAACTGTATTAGCTTCTGCCTCTGTCTTGACATGGGTTCTCGCCTGTATGTGTCTATGTCTCCTCTGCTTCTTATAAGGGCACCAGTCACTAGATTAGGGTCCACCCTAACTCAGTGCAACCTCAAATTAACTAATCACATTTGTCTGCAAAGAGCCTGTTTTCAAAAATGATCACAAGTACTAGGGGTTAGGACTTCAACATATCTTTTAGAGAGGACACAACTGATCCACAATATTCAGCCAAAACTAGGGGCCATCCCACCTTTGCAAGGTGACCAGCCACTGAAAAGTTTAGAATTCATTGTGCAGCTATGAGGATTTGCTGAGAAAACATACGTGAAAAAGTTCCATCAAACGGCACAGGAGGACAAGTTATTATAAAATAGGTATGGACAAGCACTCTGCAGCCTGGCAGTTTAGTCCCTGAAACACACTAGCATGTGCAGAGATCATGGCAGGGGAGCCCACTGCTGTCCTGCTTTTATACACCTAGAATTTCCTGAGGGCAGCAAAGGCAGCACACTGAGAAAGAGCATACCTGTCATAATGTCAGGCAGATGTGTCCTGGCTTCCACCAATGCCCCTCCAGTAAGGCCCTAGGGCAATAATCACTGAAACAGCCCAACCTAAGAGGGTCCCAAGGAGAGAACTGGTGTAATGAGCAACAGGTCTTCGTTCCAGGTTCATGCCATGTAGGATCACCATACACGAGGAAATAGCTCTAACATGCTGCCCCAGTCCTCTAGGAGCTTCTACTAGGGTTGGGTTAGAGAGATACTGTGAACACTCATTATACAGACCCTACAGAATACATGTACATTAATCTTTAAAACAAAGCTGGCCGTCTCTGCCCTGCACACCTAATAAGTTTGCTATAAGGATTCAGACAGATTTACATATGTGAAGCAAGTTTATATAAGGCAGTTTCTCTTGCATTTATCCACATATTTATTTACTGCTAGGAACTTTTCTAGGCGTTCAGGATATATCTGTGAAGGACATAAATACCTCTGCTCTTAGCTTACATTCAAGGAGGTAGGGGAAACTGACAATAAACTATTTTTGAAAGTTTAAATGGAAGATACACTGGGAGGTGTTAAAGCACCATGGAAGAAAGAAAGAAAGTGTAGGCTAGGATCAGGGTACCAGACATGGGGTGAACGGGCAGCACAGACTGCAGTAATTAGGTCAGGGTGGGCCTCCTAGAGAAGAGGACATCAAGTGCAAGCTTGGCAAGTTGGGGGTATATGGCTGGCTCCATGAGGAGAGTGTTCCAGGCACCACAAAGGCCAGAAGGTGCTCAGCGTTCAGTGGGAAGATGGTGCAACTGGTATGGACTGAGTAAGAAGAAGGCACAGAAGAGGTCAGCTAAGACCAAACTTTCCAGGTCATAGAAAAGACTCTGGCTTTTATTCTGGAAGGTGGTCTGAGTGCAAGACAATATGCCTATTTCATATTGAGAACAGACTAGGGATGAGGAAGATCAGATCTGGGTGGCAGCACCAGAGGCAACAACACAGGGTTGGGCTCTGAACTCTGTGCAGGACTGGAGAGCATGTGAGAAAGAGTCTGGTAAACCTCAAATGTTAAGACTCAACAGAGGTGCTACCGTCTCAAATAGGAAGGCCATAGATGAGCCTGGCTGGAGGGCACCATGAGCAAGCCAGTGCTTATGTTCTGGCCCAGGACCCACAAACAACCTGCTTGGAGATGCTGAGCAGCACAGGGGCTGGGGGCACTTAGGAAAAGCAGCATTCCACCATGGACCCAAAAGACACACAGTCTGCCCATAGCAAAGGAAGAATCAACTTGTTGTTTACCTGTGATAACAGAGAGAAGTAGAAGAGACCAACTGAAAAATTGCTGTGAGCAATGAGAGAACTCAGTAAGCTGAGGACATACAAAAAAATAAATTGTAATAACCCAACTACTTTCCTATATACAAACAGTTTAACAATGTGAAAGGAGACTCCCATGTAGAGTATCAAAAAAGAAAAAGAAAATTTTAATATACATAAAAATATACAACCTCTAAATGAAAAGAATTTCTAAATACTAAAGAATATAAAAGACTTGAACAAATGAAAATCCATATCCTTTTGGAGAAAGAAAGTCTTACCATAATAATTTCAAAGTCAATTTTAACTAAATTGACCTATAAGTGAATTTAGGTTCAAAAACAGATAAGCTGACTCTATTCAGGAATATCTGTACAATAATAATCAGGAAAATTCTGATAAAGAACAGTAATGAAGGAAGACAAAACCTGCCAGACAGTAAAACACATTATAAACTACAATAAATTAAAGCTGTAGTTCAGTTAGTTCAGTTCAGTCAGTCAGTCATGTCCGACTCTTTGCGACCCCATAAACTGCACCACACCAGGCCTCCCTGTCCATCACCAACTCCCGGAGTTCACTCAAACTCATGTCCATCAAGTCGGTGATGCCATCCAGCCATCTCATCCTCTGTCATCCCCCTCTCCTACTGGTTCACAAATACACAAAGAGTTCAGGAAAAGCGGAGCCCAAAGTAGGCCCAAATACAGTTGGGAATTCTGTCCTTGATCCAAGTAGCTGTAAGTATCTGGTGATTATTCAATTATAACAACTTGAAAAAAATAAAGGTAAATTCTTACTACTCCTTTCACCAAAATGAAAACTACCTGGATCAAAGATTAAATTAGAAAATGAAACAAAAATGCACTGAAATAAATATTTAAGACTTTAAAAAAAAACCTCAGAGTAGGAAAGGCTTCATAAAGTCAAAAGGCCAGACAGTGGAAAAGCATGTGTAACACAAAGGATGAGAGTTAGTTTTCTCAATGTACAAAGATCTACAAATCCATGAGAAAGAACCAAGCTAAACAGAAACTAACTAACAACGATATCGCCAAAAAACATTCTGTGTTTAAAACAGAACAAGGAGGACTGGAATCCACACTGTGCCCTGCCTCCCAGGGAGATGCTTCTCTAATGAGGATGCTAGCTTCTCAGACAGGAGCAGGAGGCAAGGTGCCTGAGTTTTCATTTATGTTCATTTTGAAATTTTTACCATGTGCATTGTTATTAAGACAACTAACAGTTTTATAAAAAGTTACAATGCAGAGAATCTAAGACAGAACAACGTCTCAACTACAACAGAAAAAAGGCCTTCCTGACATGCAGGTCATCTCAATAGGAATGTAAAACCTCCTAGAGGGAATTCTTCTTTAAAAGAAAGAGCTGTGTCTACGTTATTCTACACGCAGCCATATTTCATTCAAGCAAAACTGAGGTTATGACCACTCCACTAAAACAGCTTCTTGCTCCAATAAACCAAGTGAACACATCCTCACTTCACTTTCATTCCGAGCATGCCAGAGTTGCTGCATGTGCTTTGTGATCAGAACAAAATACTGAATTGAACATTTTTGTTGTGCCTCAGTAAATAAATTTAAACCAGTTATCCATAGTGAGGCTGTCAGGCATAAAGTTTTAACTTAAACTTCTTAGCTGGGCCTCAATTTCTTTATCCTTAGAATACAGGTAATAATAGTACTTACTATGGGGTTACTATGAAGATTAAATAACATATACAAAAACACTTCAAGAGGGCCTAAAAACACACTCCTTAGAAGCAGGTAGGATCTAAATTTAAAACAACGTTCCCTTGGGCTGGAAAACTCCTGACACTCGTGGTTATGGGTAAGAAGAGGCTTCCTGCAAGCTGAGAGAGGAGTCACCACACGGCACGCCATCTGACAAAAGCACTGGCACATCTGACAGCCGTGAGCATGTAAGTGGAGTCTGGTGAGCCACTCTTGCAGAGACAGGGATGCTTCAGCTATACCAGCCCTCCCCGCTCTCTAGTTTTCTCCAATGGGGACCCACTGGGGTGGCTGCTGGTTCACTGGGCAACCCCAGATCTACAGAGGAAGAGCGAAGTCTGTATCCTGCTGCCAAAGCCACATGCAAGCATTCTGTGGAAGCCACAGCAGCTCCTGAGCAGAGGCTCAGGGCTCTTTTGGACTTCACCCAGGAGCAGATATATATACCTCACGTGAGTTCCTCAGTGTCTCATCCTCCTGGTGTGATCTGTGGGTCCTTTCCTTCCTCCCCCTGGCCTGGCCAGAAGACCCATTCTCCACTCAGTGTGCAGAGCTTGAAGCTCTTGTGGTCCATTTGGACCAGAACAGGCTTCAGTGGGAAAGATGAGTCCTTCCCAGGAGGGGAAGCCCAGGATCCTTTCCTTTCCCACAAAACGCTGGTGTTGGAGAGAATCTTCATGGACAGGAAAGACAAAAGGTTGCAGTTAAGTCTGAGGTAGTTTTAAATGTCCAATCAATGTTAATGGGAGTTATTTCAGCTGCCAAGGGCGATGAATCCTGGGGGAGTGGCCAGGAGGGCAGGTGAGGTGTTCGGTGGCTCTCCTTGCCTCCCCTACTTTCAGTCCAGGACAGATCTCATCATCACTCCAGGCCCTGAATAGAGACTACTTAAGTGTTACAATGACCATATTTTATGAAACAAAAACCTGAGAGTATGAGTTTACTTATGGGATATTATGGGTGGTTAGAGTTCAATGTTATCAACCAGATCAAAGAAATTAGGACTATTTCCAAGGGCTTTCCTTGTGGCGCAGATGGTAAAGAATCCACCTGCAATGTGAGAGACCTAGGTATGATCCCTAGGTTGGGAAGATCCCCTGGAGGAAGGCATGGCAACCCACTCCAGTATTCTTGCCTGGAGAATCCTCATGGACAGAGGAGCCTGATGGGCTACAGTCCATGGGGTTGCAAAGAGCTGGACACTACTGAGTGACTAAGCACCAAGGAGATATAAGGAGACAGGGATGAAGTTTCTATTTTGAAGACAGGGTGAATGGAGATATCATTAGCTTACTATTTCTTGATTCAATAATTCCATCAGACAGGAAAAACTTTTAAAGCTTGATGTCATCACATGTTGGAAGGTGTACAATGTGGTGGTGGAAGGGGAATGTGGTACAGTCATTGATAAGGATATTTGGTAGCATCAGCTAAAAAACAGACAGGTCCTCTGACCACAATTCATTGTATCTATTTTAGAAAAACACTTGTGCATGTCCATAGGGAGACACCAATTGTACAGCATTATCTTACGAAGAAAACCGAAAGAATTCTTAACTAGATAACATAAGCATGACAGAATATTATATAAATGTCAAATTTTAGGTAGATCTGTTTTTGTTTTCACATGGAAAGCATTTCAAAGCACACTGCTGGATGAATAAAGCAAGCTATGGAACAGTATGAGACTACTTCTGTAAAAGAGAGAACAAATGTTTTAAGATGGCAAATTTTATGTTATGTGTGAGATAATAAATCAAAAAATGGGGGGAAGGATAAAACATGTAAATGCAATAGAAAATGTTTGTCAGGATACCTGCCTAACTAAGATGGCACCAGGGGCAGGGGGGGTGGTGAAGAGCAGAATATGTCTCTCTGATAAAATAATGGCCTGATTTAAAAAATACAGTTAACTAGGTTTGCTATCCCTCTAGATAGGTATGGATGGATTGTTGTAGAGTTGCTCTGGATAGGAGCCCCTTCAAGACGGGCTGCAGATGATGAAGGCTAGAGACTTTGGTCCCAGGAAAATACACACTTTGTACAATTTCTTTATATAATAAAAATACTAATTCTTTATTAGTATTTTATACAAATTCAAGTATATCCAAATACTTTACACAATTTTGAGGAATTAAGGACCTTGGAACCCACCCATAAGTTATGAACCCCAGGTTAAGAACCTTTGATTTGGACATTTAAAGCTGCAGAAATGGATGCAATCATGCAAAGAATATGTGCTACGTACGAATTAACAGAGATAGACTGTAGAACCCAAAGAACCCCCAACAGTGAAGGAGCAGGCAGAGTAAAGAAGAGATGCAGGCTGTAAGGAGTGGAGGCCTGCAGAAGAGAATAGATGGTAGCAGGCTGATGAGCTCCATCTCTCCTGTCCCCTCTGCCACCTCCATGAATTGCCCAAGAACTGTATGACAAGCATCCTTCCATGAACAGTGGGCAGTAAACCCACAAAAGGAGGCTGGGTCCTGCAGTTTGACCCTGCCTCCATCTCTGGCCTTATCTCTACGTAGCTCCAAACATACTGAGCTGTGAGTCATCTCAAATACATCTTTTCCCTTTCATGACTTCATTTGCCATTTTCTTTTGTATAATGTCTAGCACATTGGTAAGGTCCTCAAAAATTGTCAGAATTTCTTCTTTCCTTACCAACTCTCTTATGGAAATTGTTACTTAGAAAAGAACACTAGATTTAGAGGCTCTTCCATAAACAGCCCAGCAGAAATCATGGCTCCCCTCCCAACCCTGCCCTGAATCTCTGGACTTATTCCTGCAGCACCTCGTCTGGTAGACTGACTTAGAAAGGCCAAAGGATTAAGAAACCAGGTCTGCCTGGCTAGACACTGGTCTATCAGCAAAACCTGCAGACATCTGGAGATGCGGACTGTTTCCAAATTTGTACATACCATAGTAAGTACATAGTTCTTTCCATGAAATGAAAATAAAATATACAAAAAATGTGACCTCAGTTTTCAAATGGGTACCTCTAAGAAATAAGTACCAACTGCAGACTTATGAGATCACTGAAAAATACTTCGAACTGCAAGTATTAAATCTGCACTTATATGATCTACCACAGGGACACAGTTTAGGGACTATCGGCTCAGAGAAGGGCATACCAACCCAGTATTAAGTCCACCTCTGACTCATGACACAAAGTAGTGGACACCTAATGTGCCATCACTTGTTAAAAGGCCTCATGGAAGCCCCACACAGGCTCAGCCAGCCCTTGCTGCTTCCAGTCTGCCCTGCCTCTCCCTTTCCTGACAAGAGGGCCAGCAACACAGTGGGACTTTGAACCTCTGGGTGAATCAACCTGGCCTTCTGAGGAATGACTGTTTATTATATTTACAATCTCAAGGTACTGGGTACTTCTGACTGCTCCTCCCCAAACCTAGAAAGACGGCAGGTAGATGGAAAATGCCCATGACTTGGCTGGAGTTAAATCCAGCTTGCTCCATTAAGACCCACTCCACTGAGTCAGTTCATTAAGCCATGGCATGAGTGAACTCCCATCACCTATAAGGGTCATAATATCCATCATTTCTACCTCCCAGCAACCCCAGCCCCACACCACGAACAGGTAAAAACCTTTTGAGATGTGAAAGGATGTACAACTTGAATTGATATCACAGCCCCTAGGTCTATGACACTCTCAACAGTGTACAATAGTCAAATGAATACTAGTAACAACTAAAGCAATGACCTTGAGACTAATTCTCCTCCTCTGTTAAGCATAGCTGTTTGATTAATTCTGTCAATCCTAGCTTTCATGATCATAATGAATTGCTGAGGTTTTACTTTGCAATAAAAAAAATTTTTTAATTACAAACTCTGTGTCACCATCACTTCCTAAAAGAACATTTTAACACTGAGACGGCAGAATGGAGGTGATGTTGGAATCGCGGTAGCCACTGTAACCAGGCCCACGGCCCAGATCAAGAAGGAGGCCCCGACCTGGCCAAGTCGAGGGCTGACCCTGCCCTTACCCCTGACGTTCGGGGACATTGAGACTGCGTCCTGACTGCGATGAGAGCCCAGCATCAACTCTAAGGAGAACAAGAGGAGAAAATGCGGAAGGCAGGGTGGCAAACCCCAGCCGAGCTCCAGGCGCTGCGGCTCCAGGCCCCGGGCGCCAGTGGGGGTGGGGAATTGCCGCGCCCGCGCTCCAAGCCTCGTCCCCCCCGCGCTGC
>SJYC01132035.1:0-11518 GCA_006408675.1 Madoqua kirkii
GGGGGGGGGCGGGTGGCAGTGGGCGCGCTGACGGCGCTGGGTGGCACCGAGGACGAGGGCGGTGCGCGACCCGCAGGCCTGATCCTCCCACCTGCTCAGGTGCACCGCTACCTAGAGGCCAGCAGTCGCTGGAAAACTCGGTGCCAAACCAGCGAGAGAACCTGCCCTGGGGCCACTAAACAGCTTCAGGACCCAGGTGAAGTCAGAACCTCCCAAATTTGAGTTTGGTTTCCTTAAGAAAATCCTTTTCTTTAGCGCTGGTGTGTGAAGATGTGTTGTTGTTATGAACTAAAACAGTAACTGCTGTTTCTTACTTGGTGTACTGTGTTGCATGAATGTTGGACTTGGAGTCAGTTATCCATTGTAAAAGATGTGTAAAATCACACTGTGAAGGCTTGAGGACTGTGGGGGATCTTTTTTAAATTATTCTTTACGTTATACTGTTTATCCATAGTGATGACTCTGGAATTCCTGCAGTGGGTTTCACAGCATCAATGATGGGTACTTGAACCTCAGTTCTTGTTTCAGCAAAATGAGTTTTCAGAGATAAATGAGCTCTTGTAAGTAAGAACACTTAGTAAAAAGTTTTGGGTAATGAAAATCATCGTTGATTACACTTCTGTGTTATATTAAATATTATTAATCATTATTACATTGTTTTTACTAATAATAAGAGTTAAAGAGACAATAAAGTTGTGACTGAAAGCCTTGGCTCTGGAGCCAAAATACCTGGATAATTACCTCTACTAATTACCATCTGTGGAACCTTAGGAAGATAGAACCTTCCCAGGGCTACAGTTTCTTCAGTTGAAAAATGAGGATAATGATAGGTCCCTTCCTTTCTCTGAGGATTGAATGAGTTAATATTTGTAAAGTGATTAATACATTGCCTGGAAGATGGCCTTGTTGACTTAAAGCTTAACAACCTAAAAGCTGAGAGTTATGTTTTATTCAGTGGGAATTTTTAGGACTTAAGCCTGGAGACAGCATCTCAAGTGACCTTGAGAGAACTGCTTGGAGAAGGTGAGGGGAGGAGTCAAGTTACATAGAAGTTTTGTAACAAAGGACAGGTGGTCTGAATATAAAAGGTTATCATTAAAGAAAACTAGATAACCCAAGTTAAGGAATTTAGCACTTTTCTATGTATGGAGAGATACAAGAGTCTGGGCTTCCTGAAACCATTCCTTTGATATGTACTCCAGCTTTCTGGGGCCAGTACCCTGTTTTTACATCCTGAGCTTCCTGGAGGCTCACTGTAGGTAATGACTGCAGTCTGACAGCTGCTAGATGGCATATATTCTCTCTCTTTTTTAAAATTTTATTTATTTTTAATTGAGAGATAATTGCTTTATAATTGTGTGCTGGTTTCTGACAGACATCATCGTGAATCAGCCATAAGTATACCTACATCCTCTCCCTCATAACCTCCCTCCCACCTCCCACCTCCCTCCCCATCCCACCCCTCTAGGTTGTTACAGAGGCCCCATTTGAGTTCCCTGAGTCATACAGCAAATTCCCATTGGCTGTCCATTTTACATACAGTAGTGTACAGAGGATGAGATGGTTGGATGGCATCACCAATTCAATGAACTTGGACAAACTCTAGGAGATGATGAGGAACAGGGAAGCCTGGCATGCTGCAGCCCGTGGGATCACAAAGAGTTGTATACAACTTGGTGACTGAATAACAAGTGTATATGTTTCCATATTACTCTCTCCATTTGTCCCATTCTCTCCTTCCCCCCACCCCCCACACCATGTCAGTTAGTCTGTTCTCTATGTCCATGTCTCCATTGCTGCCCTGTGAGTAGGTTCATCAGTACCATTTTTCTAGATTCCATATATATGCATTAATACAATATTTGTTTTTCTCTTTCTGACTCACTTCACTCTATATAATAGACTCTAAGTTCATTCACCTCATTAGAACAGATTCGAATGCATTCCTTTCTATGGCTGAGTAATACTCCATTGTATATATGTACCACAACTTCTTATCTATTCTTCTGTTGATGGACATTTAGGTTGCTTCCATGTCCTAACTATTATAAATAGTACTGCAATGAACATTGGGATGGCAGGTATTCTTTCCTTTCTAAGTTCCCTTGTAGCTCACCAGCTTACCATCCATGGTAGCTGTAATCACTGGTGACTGTAACATTCTTGTTTAATGATATGGGAGGAAATATTCCATTTCGCAGCCTCTTAACCTCCAAAGAACCCATTCAATGTTTTGAGAATCCTCTTTCCTTCAGTAAAATGGAATGTTACAAGTGATGCCTTGAGTTCAGAAGATAATGCTCTGTAAATGTGAGCTGAAAAGTAAAGCTACAGGGGTTTGTGAGACCCAAAGTAGGTGTGAATCTTAGAGGATTAAGGAAGAGTTTGGGGAATGGGCAACTGATAAAGTGGCCTGATTCCAGGCAGCAGTAGTTGCCATTGGAGCAGAGGAGGTCCAATGTTTTTTAAAAATAGGCTGTTGGTTTTAAAATATGTTTTGAAATAATGACTAGTATTAGTTCAATGAAAGTAAATATTCTTCCTCAATATGAGTTATACTAGGTATGTAGCATTTCACTGCATGGTGGACCATAATATGTTTTAACCAACCCCTATTGTGGTCCATGTGTGGACTGGAAAGGCATTTTCTTTTTGTTTGTTTGTTTGTTTTTGGTTTTTAATTTAAATTTCTTTATTTTAATTGGAGGCTAAATACTTTTCATATATGAGGCAGAATGAGAGGAGAATAAAGTTTATCAGAGTGGGAAGCACTATTAGAACAGAAGGCCAGCCCGAGAGACAGCAGAACCCTTTTGCTGGCTTATAGCCAATTTTTATAGCCTCAAGACACAGAAAATTCCTACTGGAATGGTGGCATTAGGTGATTGGTTAGGGTTCTGTAGGGTGGGTAATGAAAAGTGAAAGTGAAAGCCACTCAATTGTAGCCAACTCTTTTCGACCCTGTGGACTATACAGTCCATAGAATTCTCCAGGCCAGAATACTGGAGTGGGTAGCCATTCCCTTCCCCAGGAGATCTTTCCAACCCAGGGATTGAACCCAGATCTCCCTCATTGCAGGCAGATTCTTTACCAGCTGAGCTACCAGGGAAGCTCAAGACTACTGGTGTGGGTAGCCTATTCCTTCTCCAGGGCATCTTCCTGATTTAGGAACTGAAGCTCAGGGTGGGTAATAGGGTGGACATTTTACCTAATATGGGGTCAGGGAACTGGTCTGTTTAGATCCAGAGGCTCAAGGCAATAGTTGCTATGAGATTTGGTCAGTTCCAGAGGTTTTTGTCCTGTGACCTTTGTACAGGGCTTCACACTTGTGACTTTGGGCTTCCCTGGTAGCTCTGATTCTTACCAAGAATCTGCCTGCAGTGCAGGAGACACAGATTCATTTCCCAGGTTGGGAAAATCCCATGGAGGGGGAAATGGCAACCCACTCCAGTATTCTTGCCTGGATAGTCCCATGGACAGAGGAGCCTGGTGGGCAGGCTTACGGACTGCAGTCCTGCAGTCTTGGGGTCACAGAGTTGGACATGACTGAGCGACTAACACTTTCTCTTTTTCCATATATATTACTAGACAAAATTTTGCTTCCAGTATTTCATTATTATAGAGAATATGGACTATAAATACAATTAGAGCCAAAATTCTGCATATGTACCCATGAGTATTTCCTTAAGCTAAGTTCCCAGGAGTCAGATGATACTAGTATTTTAGGCCTCTTCAGATACATATATAAACTCTGTTTGTATTTGTGTACTTAATTACACAACACACACATATATACTTATGCATGTATACACACACACACACATACACACACACACACATATACTAACATACACACATAGAGATTGCTGTCCCAGCAGTCAACAACACCAATGATGGTGCCAGTTTGCCAAAACTCTCAATAAATTTTATTGTTTCTTTATCATTGCAAAGTTAACAGTATTTTGACAAAATGACAAACTAGGAAGTTCCAAGCTCTCCTTTTCCCATAGAAAGAAACATGAAAGCAAACAAGTTGTCTGAACTAATTTTATAGATACTCTGAAAAAATCAAAGATTCATAGCAACCAAGCAAACATTCAAGCAAGAAAAAGCCATCTTTGAAATGACACAAAAGTTTTGTGGCATTTTCAGATTCCATTGCCCTGTTCATTCTCTAGTGGGCAGTGGTCTTGGTCTTGAGATGGTAGCATTCTGTTTTCCAATCCCCACATTCCTATCACCTGGAACTGGAAGGAGCAGAGCAGACTTTATTTGTATACTACCTGACCTGTAAGAAATGGTAAAATCAGTCCTTCAGTTTGAAATGAAAGGATGCTAGACAGTAACTCACAGCAGTATGAAGATATAATGATCCAAAAAAGAAATACATGGACAATATAAAAGAAATGTATGGGCAATATTATTTTAATTTTGGTAGCAACTCCATTTTTTATTTCCAACAAGACTTTAAAAATACATATTATAAGTATATTATTGGACATACAACATATAAAGATGTAATTTGTGATATTAACATAAAGGGGAAACAGAACTTTTAGGGAAAAGAGTTTTTGTATGTTACTGAAGCTAAGTTGGTATCATCCAAATTAGATTGTTATAACATTAGAATGTTATATATTTTCCTCATGGTCACCACAAAGATAACATCTATAGAATATACAGCAAAGTATATGTGAGAAGGGAACTAGAAACATGTCATTACCAAAAAAAAAGCTGAATAGAAAAGATGACAGTAATAGAGACCCCCCCAAAAAAAAACCCTATAAGACTTTTTAAAAAGTAGCAAAGTGACAGTAAGAAGTTCCTCCTCATGAGTAGTTATTTTAAATGTAAATGCATCAAACTGATCAAAAGGCAGAGATAGCTGAATGGATTAGAAAAATGATCCAAATATATAATCTTCAAGAGACTCACTTTAGATGTAAAGATAGACTGAAAATGAAAGGATGGAAACAGATATTCCATGTAAATATTAACCAAACGAAACCTGGGTAGACTATACTAATTCAGACAAAATAGACTTCAGTTTTAAAACTTACAAAGGATAAAGACATTATGAAATAAAAGTTAACTCAACAAGACCTAATTATAAACATATATGTACAAAAATGAGCCTCAAAATATAATGAAGCAAACATTCAAAGAATTGAAGGGGAGATAGTTCCGCAGTCATAGTTGAATACTTCAGTAATCATTTTCAATCATAGATAGAACCAGACAAAAGAAAATGATAAACAGTACTACAAGTCAGTTTTCCTTAACAGGTGTCAGCTGGAAAAAAGTGCACAATCTAAAAGCTGGCAATTATGTTTTAAGGCTTTCTGAGGACTTAATTCCAGAAGACAGCCTTTCATATAGCTGTGAGGGGCTGCCCTGAGGAGGTAAGGGAGGAGACAGGACACATAGAAGTTTTGCAACAAAAACCAGGTAGTCAGAACTTCAAAAGATGATTAATTAAAGAAAACCCAGACATTTCGAGTTAATGAATTTATCACTTTTCTATATACGGCAAGGTTCAAGAGTATAGGCTCATTATAAACATTCCTTTGATGTGCACCTTAACTATCTAAGACCAGCATCCTGTTCTTAACCATCCTGAATTTCCTTGGGATATAAAGTCTGGGGTGGCTATAGGCACTGATGGCAGCAACATAATTTGTTTATTGATATGGCAGTCCACACAGACATATATAGAATACTCCACTCAATAACAGCAGAGTACACATTCTTCTCAAGCGTACATGGTACATGTTTGGAATGGACCCTATGTTAGGCCAAATTTTTTTAAAAAACAAATCATCTTTAAAGATCTTTAAAGATACTTCCAAGTTACTTTTCTGATCACAGTGGAATGAAACTAGAAAAAAGAAGGAAAACTAGAAAATTTACAAATATGTGGAAATTTAAAAACTGACTCTAAAAACCTGTGGATTAAAGAATAATTCATAAGGAACGTTAGGAAATACCATGATAAAAATAAGACACACCATATTTTAAAGGTTATGTGACACAGCAAAATCAAGGCTAAGAAGGAATTTTATACTTTTGATTATCTGTGTTAAAGAAGAAAGACCTCCAGTTAATAACCTAACTCTGTATCTTAAGGAAAAATGAAACAAACAAACAAAATGAACAGCACTCAAAGCTAGCAAAATGAAAACAGAAGAAAAAGATTAGGGCAGAGAAAAAGAGTAGAGGATAAACTAAAGAGAAAAATCAATGAAGTAAAAAAGTTGATTCTGGGACTTCCCTGATGATCTACTGACTAAAATCCTGTGCTCCCAGTGCCTGGGTCCTGGGTTTGACCCCTGGTCATGAAACTAGATCCTGCATGCCACAAATAAGAGTTCATAGCCACAACGAAAGATCCCTCATGCCTAAACTAAAAGGATTCCACATGTTTCCATAAAGGTACAAGATCTCGCATGCCACAACTAAGACCCAGCATAGCCAAATATTTTTTAAGAGGTTGACTTTTTGAAAAGAACAAAATTAACAAATCTTTGCTCAACTCACTAAGAAAAAACAAAGAAGACTCAAATTACTAAAATCAGAAGTAAATGTGAGGACATTACTGCAGATTTTACAGAAACAAAAATAATTTTAGAGAGCATTATAACAGATGTATACCAAACAAAGTGTGTGTAACCTAAAAAGGTTTTCCTAGAAACACATTCAACTATAACTCAATTAAGAAATAAGTCTGAATTAACTTGTAACAAATAAAAGACATTGAGTTGGTAGTCAGAAAACTTCCCAAACAAGAAAACTGTGTCTAAATAACTTCACTTGATGGCCAGGTGCATTTCACCAAACATTTAAAGAAAAACTAACTCCAATACTTCTCTAACTCTTCCAAAATAAAGAGCACCTCTGATTTCATGAAGTCAGTATTACCCTGATACCAAAGCTTGATAAAGACACTATAAGAAAACTACAGATCAATATGCTCTATGAGTACTGATGCAAAATTCCTTAACAAAATACTACCAGAATTGAAAGAGACACATGTACCCCAATGTTCATTGCAGCATTGTTTATAATTGCCAGGACATGGAAACAACCTAGATGTCCATCAGCAGATGAATGGATAAGAAAGCTGTGGTACATATACACAATGGAGTATTACTCAGCCCTTAAAAAGAATAAATTTGACTCAGTTCTAATGAGATGGATGAAACTGGAGCCAATTATACAGAGTGAAGTTAGCCAGAAAGAAAAACACCAATGCAGTATACTGACATATATATGGAATTTAGAAAGATAGTAATGATGATCCTGTAAGTGAGACAACATAAGAGACACAGAAGTATAGAATGGACTTTTGGCTTCTGAGGGAGAGGGAGAGGGTGGGATGATTTGGGAGAATGGCACTGAAACATGTATACTATCATATAACAAATGAAGCGCCAGTCTATGTTCAATATAGGATACAGGATGCTTGGAGCTGGTGTATGGGATGATCCGGGGAGATGGTATGGGGTGGGAGGTGGGAAGGGGCTTCGGCATGGGGAGATTGTGTACACCTGTGGCTGATTCATGTCAATGTATGGCAAAACCAATACAGTATTGTAAAATAGAATAAAGTGTTAAATAAAAAAATTTAAAAAAAATACTACCAAATACAACACGGAAACACAGCAAAGAATTATACGCCATGACCAAGTGGATATACTCCTGGAATGCAAGGATGCTTCAACACATGAACATCTTTCAATGTAATATAGGATGTAATATGATATAATCTTATAACATATAATTAATATTATGAAAGGGAAAAATGCACAATCAGCTCAATTCACACAGTAAAAAAAAAAAAAGCATTTGACAAAATTCAATAATCTTTCACAATGTAGAACACTAAAACTAAGAATAGATGGAAAATTTTTCATTGTAATAAAGGTCATATGTGAAAAACCCAGAGCAACAATGACAGCTTATAAATTTCCCCCCTAAATCAGAAATAACAATGAAAAAGAATGCTGTCTTTGCCACTTCTGTTCAACATCATGCTATAAGTCCTAGAAAGAACAACTAAGCAATAAACGGGGAATGGCAACCAAATCAGAAAGGAAGAAGTAAAATTATCTGTTTGCAGATGACATGATGTATGTAGAACACCCTATAGATGCCACCAAAAACTATTAGAACCAATATGTGAATTCAGTAAATTTGCAAGATACACGTTAGTATACAAAAATCGATGGCATACCTATACACAAATAAAAATCTGTCCAAAAAGGAAAGTTAAAAAATCTTGTTTATAATAGCATCAAAAATAATAAAATACTTGGGAATAAACTTAAAGTGGTGAAAGACTTGTACACTAACAACTATAAAACATTCATGAAAGAAATTGAAGACAAATAAATGGAAGAACATGCCATGTTTGTGGATTGAAAGAATATTGTTAAAATATCCATACTATCCAAATGATATATAGTTTCAATGCAATCCATACCAAAATCCCAATGATATTATTTACAGTAATAGAAAAAATAAACCTAGAATTCACTTGGAACCATTAAAGACCCTGTATACGCAAAGCAGTTTTACACAGGAGATCAAAACTGAAGGCATTACACACACTGACTTGAAAATATATTGCAAAACTATTGAAATTATATAAAACTAAAGAGTACAGAAGGAATAATCTGTATTTAAATATCTTTCATTCCTGAGAGAGTTGGCATTCTCAAGTCGGTGTGCCAGAACTGAGCTTGAGTTAATCTACTCATCCTTTTCCTACTATCTAGCAATGATGCTCTTTCAGATATTTATTTTAATCTTCTTTTCAAGAAAAGAAAAAACTTTGAATTTATCTGGTCTTTGAATTTAAAATAAAAGTTGCACTTAAAAAAAAAACAACTATGATACTGACATTAAAACAAACATACAATGGAACATAGTAGAGAGCTCAGAAATAACCCCAAACTTCTACAGTCAACAGATTTTTAAGAAGTGTGTAAAGAATACTGGGAATTCCTTGGCTTGGCTGTGCAGTGGTTGGGACACTAAGCATTCTCTTTTGAGAACTCAGGTTCAATTCCTAGTCAAGGAACTAAGAATCTCTAAACCATGTGGCACCACTCCCCCCAAAAAATGTGAAACTGGGGAAAAGTTTCATCAATAAATGGTGACAGGAAAACTGGGTATATACATGCAGAAGAATAAAGTTAGATCTTTATCTCACATGATATACAAAAATGTATTGAAGACATAAACATAAAACCCATAACCATAAAACTCTTGAAGAAAACATAGAGAAAAAAATAATAACAGATTTTGCAAAGATTTATTGGATATGACACCAAACACTCAGGCAACAAAAGTAAACTGATTTAAGCAGAATTATATCAAACTAAAAAGCCATGAAATTAAAAGATGCTTACACTTTGGAAGAAAAGTTATGACCACCCTAGACAGCATATTTAAAAGCAGAGACGTTACTGTGCCAATAAAAGTCCATCTAGTCAAGGCTATGGTTTTTCCTGTGGTCATGTATGAATGTAAGAGTTGGACTGGGAAGAAGGCTGAGCACCAAAGAATTGATGCTTTTGAAATGTGGTGCTGGAGAAGACTCTTGAGAGTCTCTTGGACTGCAAGGAGATCCAACCAGTCCGTTCTAAAGGAGATCAGCCCTGGGATTTCTTTGAAAGAAATGATGCTAAAGCTGAAACTCCAGTACTTTGGCCACCTCATGCGAAGAGTTGACTCATTGGAAAAGACTGATGCTGGGAGGGATTGGGGGCAGAAGGAGAAGGGGACAACAGAGGATGAGATGGCAGGATGGTATCACTGACTCCATGGGCATGAGTCTGAGTGAACTCCGGGAGTTCGTAATGAACAGGGAGGCCTGGCGTGCTGTGATTCATGGGGTTGCAAAGAGTCGGACATGAATGAACAACTGAACTGAACTGAAATGAAATGAACTGAACTGAAAAGGCTATTAGGCTTCAACAGTGTGTGAACTGAGAATTTCCAGATGTACAAGCTGGATTTAGAAAAGGCAGAGGAGCCAGAAATCAAATTGCCAATATCCACTGAATCATTGAAAAAGCAAGAGAACTCTACAAAAACATCTGATTCATTGACTACACAAAAGCCTTCAACTCTGTGGATCACAACAAACTATGGAAAATCTTAAAGGGATGGGAATACCAGACCACCTTACCTGCCTCCTGAGAAATCTATATGCAGACCAAGAAGCAACAGTTAGAACCAAACAAGGAACAATGGTTCCAACCTGGGAAAGGAGTACATCAGGCTGTGTATTGCCACCCTGCTTATTTAACTTCTATGCAGAGTACATTATGAGAAATACCAGGCTGGGTGAAGCACAAAATGGAATCAAGATTGCCAGGAGAAATATCAATAACCTCAGCTATGCAGATGACACCACCCTTATGGCAGAAAGTGAAGAGGAACTAAAGAGCCTCGTAATGAAGGTGAAAGAGGAAAGTGAAAAAGCTGACTTAAAATTCAACATTCAAAAAACTAAGATCATGGCATCCAGTCCCATCATGGCATGGCAAATAAGTGGGGAAACGGTGGAAATACTGACAGACTATTTGCTTGCACTCCAAAATCACTGTGGATGGTGACTACAGCCATGAAATTAAAATACACTTACTCCTTGGAAGAAAAGCTATGACAAACCTAGTTCACTTCAGTTGCTCAGTCATGTCCAATTCTTTGAGACCTCATGAACTACAGCATGCCAGGCCTCCTTGTCCATCACCAACCACAGGGGTCTTCCCAAACCCCTGTCCATTGAGTTGGTGATGCCATCCAAACATCTCATCCTCTATCATCCTCTTTTCCTCCTGTCCTCAGTCTTTCCCAGCATCAAAGTCTTATCAAATGAGTCAGCTCTTCATATCAGGTGGCCAGAGTATTGGAGTTAAAGCTTCAACATCAGTCCTTTCAATGAACACCCAGGACTGATCTTTACGATGGACTGGTTGGATCTGCTTGCAGTTCAAGAGACTCTCAAGAGTCTTCTCCAACACCACAGTTCAAAAGCATCAGTTCTTCAGGGCTCAGCTTTCTCTACAGTCCAACTCTCACATTCATACATGACCATTGGAAAAACCATTAGGACCACAGGCTTGTCTAACTCAATGAAACCAAGCCAGGCCTGCGGGGCAACCCAAGACAGGCGAGTCATGGTGGAGAGGGCTGGCAGAACGTGGTCCACTGGAGAAGGGAATGGCAAGCCACTGCAGTATTCTTGCCTTGAGAACCCCATGAACAGTATGAAAACGCAAAATGATAGGATACTGAAAGAGGAACTCCCCAGGTCATTAGGTGCCCAATATGCTACTGGAGATCAGTGAAGATATAACTCTAGAAAGGATGAAGGGATGGAGCCAAAGCAAAAACAATACCCAGCTGTGCATGTGACTGGTGATAGAAGCAAGATCTGATGCTGCAAAGAGCAATATTGCATAGGAACCTGGAATGTCAGGTCCATGAATCAAGGCAAATTGGAAGT
>SJYC01132036.1:0-16475 GCA_006408675.1 Madoqua kirkii
AATTCAGGGCCTTCCCCAAGAGTCTCACTGGAAAGCAGGTTTACCCAAACTGCCAAGGGCCTTGCAAACACGTGACCTCAAACCTGAAGACAAATACAAGGTTTCCACAAGGTGAACACCAGCCAGTGTTGCTCTGCCCTCACAGCTTTATTTAGAATTCAGGCACCACACCTAACACAGAGTCCCTGGTCGAGACATCAGCCTCATGTGCTCGAGCATCCTCTAAGCCTATTGACACAGAAGGGGGTGGTCACAGACAGCTGGCTCTTTCCATCTACCTCCACACTATCCACTAACAGGAGAGTGGCAACCAAGAAGACCCGTCCATCACATGCACTCTGCAGGGAAGTCAGGAAGGAGGGCGGGGCAGGTGGAATGAGGCACATGGTGAGTTCCAAGACAAAGGGCCATGATACCCTGGGAGCACTGAGGAGGGAGGGTGGGTCCCCCTGGCTTCACAGCCCAGTGGCTGGGCTCTGGGTCTTTCTCAGCACAGACAGGCACAGTCCTGGGCTTGGCTTTCCCCCAAGCCCCACTCCATCCCTCATCTCCAGGCCTCTTCACTGCCGACTCTGCAGATCCCCCATGTTACCCCAGGCCTGCTGAGTACAGATCTGTGCTAACCAACCTTGCCTCGGCCCTGGGGCTGCCCTTGATGGCCCTGCCAGGTGTCTTCCCCATGTGTTTGGGAACCACCTTTCTCCCAGCCCTTCCCACACCACTGCCTCCACTGTCAGCAGATGCCATGGCCCCTGCCCAGGGCCTACCGAAAGAACAAAGGAGAACAGGAACTACTGAGTCGGGTATTCTCCCTGTCCTCACCAGGGCCTGGGACGGCACCATGCAGGGATCACAGAATTCAAACCTCAAATAACCTGCTAGGTTACTGTCACACCGTCCCGTGGCTGAGGAGGCCCCGAGGAGGCGCTGAGGGATAGAGATAGACCATGACTGCAGGGGAGCTGACCACAGGCAACTCCGTCCTCACTTCTATTCTTGTACCTGGAAGGGGGTCCCTGTTTACTGGAGGGGGGAGAGGCAAAGAAGCAGAGCCACGGGCCTAACCTCAGCAGGGTCTCAGTGCCTTGCAGAGCCTCCATTTCCACACGGCTGTGAGGACGGGAACAAGGTCCCAGAGGCTCCCAGCCCAGGGCCTCCCTGGCCTTTCCTTCCCCGAGCACAGCAGAGCCACAGTCCTCACAGCCCTCATGAGAGCCAGCGTCAGCCAACATCTCCACCCCGGCTTCTGGCTTTCTGAACCAGCACGGTGTGTAGTCTGAGTCACCCAGCCCACGTGACCCTGATGCAAATGCCAGCAAATGAAGCCAGAGAGTCCGCCCTGTCCAGACATCCCTCCACAGGGGCAAGTGAGGAGGGGAGAGATGATTTCTACACTCTCAGCACCTCGGGCACACACTTCCACCTCTTCAGAACTTCATAAGTCTGTTTACACCTCCCAGTGTTGGGGGGCCCACAAGTTACGGATTCATCCCTCCTGATGGAAGGGAAGGGAAAACTCATTCTGCCAATACAGCCACTCAAAGTGACCACACACTCACTGACTGAAGATCCATGCAGGAGGAGGCCCGGGGCACAGGACACACACCCTAGGGGCTAGCAGACACCAGCAAACAGCCTTCCACAAAAGCTCCCCCAGGTCCATTCCCCCAACCACAGGCAAGGGTGCCATGTCCTCACACACTGGTTGGTCCCAGCATCATCATCCCACAGAATCTCTGTCCACCTGCTGGGTGAAAAAGAGTCACCCTCCTCACTGGGTCTGGGTGAGTTTCCAAGGAGCCTGGCTGGCCCCTGGGGTGTGGCCATTGCTATGTCCTCTATTGGGGTATGTAACTGGATCCCAGGCTTGCCTGGTTTCCACCACTCTGTGTGTCAGCCAACCCAACCCCTTCCTCCTGGCGCCACCGAAGCTCAGCTGTGTGGGTGGGATGCCTGAGCAAGAAGGGGCTGCAAGCACTCCTACCTCCACCAAGCCTGCTTGGTGGCCAGAGGAGAAAACACTCTTCTGCCTGCTTGTCTGGGTGTCTTCACCTGCACAAGGACCAGAGGAACAGGGAGAAAATCACCTGTAACAAGACAGCAATGTTGGACAACAAGCCACCAGTTTTCTTCTCAGCAGGGGCCTCACACCACGGGGACCCAGGTAGGGCCCAGAGGATGTGAAACACACGGGTAGGTTTCTTCAAGGTGGGTTCTGCTCATCACAGTAGCTGGCCTGTCCTCACGCAGCTGAGACAGGGACCCCACGATGCCTCAGCATGCATCCCCCAGGAATGATGGTGATTTATAGCCCAGGAGACCCCGCAAGGAACAAGAGAAAATGACTCCTCCCCTCACACTGCCACTCTGGAAGGATCTGGGGGCCGCCACAGTCAGTGGGCTGCCCTCCATGGACTCATGGCTGGGCCCTGCCAGGAGGGGAACCATGGACAAGCAACTGAGTCCTACAGGGTCAGGTCCTGCCTGGTGGGGGCGGCTCACAGGGGTCAGGTGGGGCTCTCATGAGGTCACAGTCTGGGGGCAGAGCCAGAGGCTGGAAGGAGGTCGAGTCCCAGGGCATCGCTGGGAGGAACACGAGAAACGAAAGTGGGCGAGGACTGTGACCAAGGAGGGGACCGGAAATGCGGCTTGGCCATCTGGCAGGCGTTCCTTGTCCCAGAGCCTGGAAACCCCTGCCTGGAGGTATGGTCAGCGCACGAGGCAGGTCCCGCCTTCCTGCAACCAGAGCTAATCCCAGGCGCTTTGGGATGGCCAGGCTGTGGCCACTAGCCAGGACAGTGGTCCGCCACCGGGGCCCGAGACCACTGACAGGTGACAGCGGTGATTGGCCTTAGTCCCGTCGCGTCCACAAACACTGAATCCCCTGATTTCCGCTATTTATGGCTTCCTGTACTCAGGTACTACTAGATTGACTCAGTCGTGTCCGACTCTTTGTGACCCCATGGACTCTAGCCCAACAGGCTCCTCCCTCCATGGATTCTCCAGGCAAGAATCCTGGAGTGGGCTGCCATTTCCTTCTCCAGGGGATCTTCCCGACCCAGGGATTGAACTCCGGTCTCCCGCCTTGAGAGCGGACGCTTTAACCTCTGAGCCACCAGGGTGCGTACTCACGTAGGCACGCAGTTACGTAGACACGCACGTAGAACAATCACGCATTCTCCAGCCAGCCCTGTCCCCTAGGAGAGGACCAAGCTCTGAGGCGCCTGGAAGGTCAGGCTGGGAGGAGCCTGGAGACCCGTGGCCTGGAGCAGGACCCCGGGGGAGGACTAGAAGTGAGCGGTCAGGCGGAAAAGAGGAGAGCAGGTGGGAGGAGCAGGGCGAGAAGTCTGTGTCTGAAGTGTGGGAAACACCTGGGTGAGGAGGAGCTTCTGGAAAAGGGGGCAGGGCTGTGGCGGGCCGGGTAGGGCCGGGCGGGGCTGAAGCTGGGTGGAACCACCAGAGGAGCGGTGCGGGCTGACAGGGATGGTTCTGTGGGTACTAGGAATGCACGGAGTCTAGGACTGACCCACTCAGTGGCGTAGGCCGGACCCTGCCCTTTTGAGTCTTTGCCATAGGCGTCCTGTCCGAGAGACTCGGCGAGAGGCAAAGTGACAGTGACCTCATCGGAGCTTCAGCGTGGACCCCAGGAGCCAGGAAAGTGGGGAGAGGCGGGGCCTCTGGGCAGAATTGCGCATCTCTGGGGAGAAAACCCAGGCTAGCTCTCCTCCAAGCCACCCTGGGGCTGCTGGCCTAGTGCTGAGCAACAGTCTTTATCTGTTTTGTTGTTTTTTATTTTTTTTTGCAGATGAGAAGGACAGTCCTCACTGTGTTTCTTTCTGGCCCTGGGACCTGAGATATCCCAGAGAAAGGCAACTTCACCTTCAAAACTGTTTCCTGTCCTCTTCCTCTCTTCTGGGGGCTCAGCCCACCCAGGGCAGCCACATGACTCTGCTCCTGACTGCCACCCTCCCTGCTGGGTCCCTGCCTCTCAAGTGCCTGACCAGATTACATTCTCCTCTTCCTGTCCCCACTGCTACTATCTGAGTTCAGACTGCATGGCCTGGGGTGGGTGCTGTCAGCCTAGGCCCCCCACCAGCCTGAACCCCTCCTGTCTCTCCTCCTCCCACTGGTGTTTCACATACCGTGTCACACTGCATGCACATCTGTGCTCATCAACTCCGGATGGAAAGCACAGCCAAGCCCTCCTGTTTCAGCCCCAACATGTCCATGGTGCCCTGGTGGGGCTTACAGTGGTCCTAGATCTCCGTCCTGATCGCCCAGCACTCTGGGTGGCTGTGCTGGCCATGCCCTCTGCACAGAGCTCATCTAGGACCCAACACTTTCTCATACAGTTCTGCCCCTGGACCACTGGCTGCTCTTGTCCTGACCACCTACTGTCCTCCTCCCAGGCAGGACCATAACATCCCTTTCTCCGACTGCCCAAGTGTCAGATGCTCTCATCTGGGAGTTCTGGGGCACCCTGCATCTTCCTGCAGCCTGCCTTTGCCCCCCTCTTCCTCTCAGGCTGTGGCTGCTATGCACAAGTGTGTACCGACTGCCCCCGCCCACACACACACACACACACACACACACACACTGAGGTTAGCCGAGTCCCAGGAAGGCAGGGTTGGTGTCTCACTGGTTGCAGTTACCTGGGCACCCACACAACTGCTGCTGTGGGGATGCTGAGTCAGTGGAGCAGTGCTTTCTCTTCCAGCGTGCAGCCTGCTCTCTCCTTGCAGAAGCCTCCCAGCCACAAGTTGAGGGACAGAGGCTGCCTCCTGGCTTTGAGGCCTCAGCACTGCCAGGACCCGAGTGGTCCCCAGACCCAACTCCCTCATGCTGGCGCCTTGCTCCTCACCACAAGAGTGGTTACCAGCAGCCTCCTGACACCCCCGAATCTCTTGGTAGTGGTTTCAGATAATGAGGGAGGGTCCTGTGAACAGTGGGTGAGCTGCTGCTGTTCCTCCCAAATCCTTTTTTTTTTACATTAATTTATTAATTTTTATATGATACTATTCATGTTTCAGTGCCATTCTTTCACCCTCTCCCTCTCCCACAGAATCTAAAAGACTGTTCTATACATCTGTGTCATTTTTGCTGTCTCGCATACAGGGTTATCACTAAAAAGAATACATTTGAATCAGTTCTAATGAGGTGGATGAAACTGGAGCAAATCCTGGTTTGAAGTAGACCTTGCCCAGGTCTGGAGACCTATGACGTGTGGTTGCTGACGGGGCAGCTGTGAGGCCCTGCTCCGTGGCACTTCTCCGCACCTGTCCCTTCCCTGCTGCTGGACCCAGCTCTTCTCACGTGCCCAGATGTGAGGACCGAGCCATGGGGAGTGCTGCCTCCCACCCCACCTGGGTCTCTGAGGCTTGGTGAGGTTTCCACTTTGCTCCTGCTGTGCATTTGCAGGCAGCACTGACCTGGGACAGGCTGGACCCAGATTCTCAGTTTCCCTCGGGTCCTCCTTGGCCAATGTGGATTCCTCTCTGAAGTGCCTGTTGCCCATCTCTCTGCTGAGCTGTGTGTCCTTTCTGTGCTGAGTTGCGGGCACTTCTTTCAGGGTCTGGATGCTCATCCTGCCCTGGATTTTTTGTTTCAGATTTCCCCTCTTCTGTTTGCAGGCTAGCAACAGACTCAGAAGTTGCCTGGTCTCTCGGAGCCGTAAGTGCCCCAGAGGTCAGCGTGTGTCCCTCAGGCCCTCCCACTGGAGGCTGCAGTCCATCCCCAGGCTTGGCAACTGGGGTGAGCAGTCCCCGAGGAGACACTGCCCTGGCGTCCAGCACTCTGCCTGTGAGAGACGGCTCCTTCACGTCCGCGTCAGTCCGTTGGTCCCTGCCTAACTTCAGTTCCAGGCCTTGGACTTCCCCAGGACAAGCTCGGGAGTACCCGTGTAGCTCTGGGACATCAACCAGCCTTCCCCTCTGTCCCTGGGGCAGCTCCTGTTGGCTCTGCCCCTTTCCATGCAGACCAGATCGAGGGGCCAGCCTGAGAACCGAATGCACTTCTGATTTCATCTCAGTTTCACTGCAGTTCCTTGACAGGACATGGGTGTCCACTTTGCTGCCACTTCTCGGGTGCTGCCTGCCCAGGGAATGGGGCACCACTCGGGATGGAGCACTGCCCAGGGGAACCTCGGGAGTTTATGTGAGCCTCTGGCGCTGCCCTGCTCACATTCACATCATAGACCTTTTTATCGCATCTGACCCGGGAGCAGGAGATGCTGGTGTGCGTGTCTCCATCTCTCCTGACCTCTGGGGACTATGTGCTCTTCATTTTCCTCTATCTGAACAGGTTGGCCATGACCCGGGCACCAGGGCCCCCAGCACTAGAAGGGTCTTCTGGACACCAGGCTGCAGCCCACCGAATGGCTCCAGCTGATTTCTTTCTGAGACCAAGGAGCAGTGAGGGCGGTCTGGAGGGAACATTGCCATCCCAAACCCATGGTGAGAAGACTTCAGTGAGTGGACTCTTGTGCTCTGGGCGGGAGCCCCATCTGGCTACCCTTTGAGTACTTGTGTGTACACCATGGTAACTTGGCTAAGCACAGAGAGGGTGTAAGGAGTCAGGAGCAGAGAATGCCCATGAGGCGCCACCAGAGGTGAGAAGGTTCTCCAGTCCATCAGTGGGACGTGTATCTCCTCTTTTTCTGCACGTTTCTTTTACTCACTGGAATTTACACAGGGTTTCCATTTGGCCTTACCATCTTTCACTCATATCACATGTTCACCCAGGTCTCACTAAGCCCGGCATGTGGCTCTGGGGGATATTGCATTCCAGGCTGTCCCAGCTCAAGGCCGACTGATGATTCCTTGATTCCTCGGGACTGGCCTTGTGTCCCTTGCCCCTTCACTCCCTCTGCTCCGAAAGCCCAGCCCAGGGGGTCCTCCCAAAGTGCAGAGTCAGAGTTAACTGGGTCTGTCACATCAGTGTCAAGGTGACCCTGTGTCTGGCAACATCCACCCCTCTGAAGGTCCCACTTCCCTACATGGGGTCACTGACTAAGAGCCTGAGGTCCCTTTGGGAAGGGCTGGGGTCATTCCCTCGTTTGTCTGCTGTGGTGCTGCAGCGTCCTTCCTCCAGGGGCCCACCCTATCCCTGTTCCTCAGTTCCAGATCTGAGAGTTGGCTTGGGGGTCGAACCTGGACGAGGGATCTTGACCTGTTTACTGGGGTGGCTGCCCTTGGCCTCAGCGTCATTTTGGAGTGTACCTTAAACCGTTGCCCATCCGTTGAGCCCCCAGAAGGCCGTGTTGTACTGAGCACCTGTCCAGCTCTGTGGGTTTGGTCTTCTGGGCGGCAGCCCTTATCAAGGCCCAGGCTCCTGGCCACTCAGTGTGACCCTGCAAACACTGTTGCAATCCCTGGGCAGTGGGACAGGGAGTGGGGGGTGTTTTCCATCTCCTCCATCATGAGGCCTGGCGCTGGCGAGCCTGGCCTTGTTGTGTGGTGACTTCTCTCCACTTGGTGGCTGAGCAGTATTGTTCTTCCCGTGGTTCTTTGGTTCTCCTGCTGGTAGTGCTGTGGGTCCTGCCACAAGTTGGGGCGGCGAGCTCCCCTGCTTCCTGGGATGGAGGGCACCTGTGAGGGAGGGCTCTAATCCTGTTTGCTCCCTTGGGGGTGGGGGTGGGTGGGTACCAGCTCTTTATCAGGTGAGGGGATGGGCTGCTACTGCAGGCTCAGAAGTTCAAAGATGTCTGGGTAGTCCTGATCTTCAGGGGCCGGCCTCCCATTCTCCCTGGCCTTCATGTCAGGGATGCAGGTTTTCCCAAGAGGACCTCCAGTGCCAGTGGGTCAGGCCTGCCTTAGCGGAAGGTTCAGTGTCTTTGAGGTTAGGCCAATTCTGTAGAATCATGGGCTGATGTTTGTCCACTGCCTGAAGCTTTGTCAGACACCGGGGAGACCCTGACTCCCCTGGCCCCAGTTCTTCACCCTGAGCCACTCAGCCCCCTGTGGACAGCACAGAAAAGAAGTCACTTCCCTCTGAGAGGACCTCCAGTGCCAGTGGGTCAGGCCTGCCTTAGCGGAAGGTTCAGTGTCTTTGAGGTTAGGCCAATTCTGTAGAATCATGGGCTGATGTTTGTCCACTGCCTGAAGCTTTGTCAGACACCGGGGAGACCCTGACTCCCCTGGCCCCAGTTCTTCACCCTGAGCCACTCAGCCCCCTGTGGACAGCACAGAAAAGAAGTCACTTCCCTCTGTTTCCCCCTTGTCCCACACTCCTGGATCTTCTCACTTGCCAGGGAATTCCTCTCCCCCTGCCAGCCCAGTGTAAGTTCTAGCAGCTGGGCTGTGGCCTTTTGCCCAGGGCTGAGTGCACCCGAATAACCCCAGGATGGGATCTCATAAGCAGTGGGCAGGGGATGTCAACCCCATACCAAGGCCCCATCTCGCCACCTCTCCTTGGACCATCCCAGGGCCAGCCTCCTCAGGATGGGTCCTTCATGAGGCTATTCCTGGGGGTGGGATTGGGGAGAGTTGGTGCTGGAAGCTGGCTGGGAACTCACCACTAAGGAGACAGGGAGCAAGAAGTGTGGGCAGAGCATCCCTTCACCTGTGATGTTGACCTGAGAGTTCCTGCCAGCCTGTCGGCAGGAGCAAAGCACAGACAGGCATTGGAGGTGTCCATAGTGGGCCCCCGGTGATCGGGCCCTCACAGTGCCTGAGGCTCGTGATCACTACTGACCAAATGGAGAACTAAAACCAGGAACTGGTGCCTGAACGGTGGCTGTGTGTACACACAGGACGCCAAGTGCCATGCTCTGCCCTGCATGCAGCCTGGTGGGAGGGCCTCTTGGCGCCTTTTGCATGAGACAACTGCTGGGTTGGGCAGGAGAGCTGCTTCCAGTGTGCTGGCCACCTAGCCATCAGCTAGCCCAGCCTGATGGGAGAGGGCAGGTCTGGGTGCCAGACCTCATGAGGCAAAGCACATTCAATTCCAAGGACGCCTGTCCTGTAAAAGGCTCCTCCACCGTGTAGGGCATCAGGTTTCCACTCACGCCTTTATCACTCAGAGCTTGGGGGTAGAGAGGCTGGAGCACATCTTCCAGGCAGATCTGTAAAGTGCAGAGCCTGAAACGAAGCAGAGGTTTGGGAGCATGAAGAGTAGAGAACCAAACACTGACTCACATCAAGGGCTTTTTAGATAGAAGTGTCATCTGGGCTGGGTCTCATAGTGAAGAGGATCTCCTTGGCTGGGAAATGCGGGAACAGCCCCTAGAAGGGTCAGACCCATGGAGGGAACTGAGCCCAGGTGTGTAGCTGGGTCAAGGTCATGGGAAAGGGTCTGGGATACTAGCCTGGGCCACACTCAGGGCCGACTCTAAGTCATCTGGCCTTTGCCCTGCATACAGTTGATTAATGCCCTCACTTGCAGTTTTAAAGGCAAGCCATTGCCTCTTTGCCCGAGAAGAATTCATTGATTCAGTGATTTGGTTAGAGAGTGATTGGACAAAGCTTTTTGTGCCTCCCAAACACAGGGTCAGGCAGCAGATAGACAAGAGGGGCACACAGGATAGACAAGGGGGGCGCACAGGATAGACAAGAGGGGCACACAGGATAGACAAGAGGGGTGCACAGCTGAGTGTGTGAATTTGAGCAATTGGGAGATGGTGAAGGACAGGGAAGCCTGGTATGCTGCATTCCATGGGGTCACAAAGAGTAGGGCACGACTTAGCGACTGAACACACACAGAGGTGAGCGCGTTGGGCCCAGATTCTCCTGGCCCCCAGCAGTAGGTTGATTTGCCCCCTGTGGCACCCAGTGTCCCCCAGGCTGAGCAGAGTGGCTGCTGCTGAATCATTGTGCAGAGAAGGAAGACTTGGTGCAGGTTTGCCCAGACCAGCTCCCCAGTGGCCTGAGCTGTGGCAGCTTCAAGCGCCAGGAGTTTAGCAGTGTGGGCCCCTCGCTTACTGCCTTAGAAGGAGTAGTGCAGGCAGTGAAGACAAGATGATATGGGGAGGGTGGCCTTGGCCTGTTATATTGCCCACCTAGAGTTCCCAAATGACACTTGGAGGAGGCTTTAGGGAAGGGGCCAGCTTTGTGTCTGAAATGGAACTAGAGTTTGACAGTACTGTGCTGCCTGCTCGTTGTGCCATCTGCTGGCCCGCTCTTCCAACTTCACTTTTTTTTTTTTTTATTGAAGTATAGTTAGGACTTCCCTCATAACTCAGTTGGTAAAGAATCAGCCTGCAATGCAAGAGACCCCAGTTCGATTCCTAGATCAGAAAGATCCCCTGAAGAAGGGAAAGGCTACCCACTCTAGTGTTCTGGCCTGGAGAATTCCATGAAGTGTATACTGTAGAGTTCATGGCATAACAAAGAATTGGACACCACTGAGTGACTCTCCCTCACTTTCACATAGTTGGTTAACAATGTTGTGTCCATCATTTCTGGTGTACATCAAGGTGATTCACTACATAAATACTTTCAGATTCTTTTCCATTATAGGTTATTGTAGATAACCTATGAGTTCCCTGTTCTATACAGTAGGACCTTAATATGTATTTTATACATTGTTGTTCAGTCAGTCATGTTGGACTTTGTGACCCCATGGACTGCAGCACACCAGGCTTCCCTGTCTTTGACTCTCTCCCAGAGTTTGCTCAAACTCATGTCCGTTGAGTCAGTGATGCCATCCAATCATCTCACCCTCTAGCAGTCTCTTCTCCTGTCTTCAGTCTTTCCCAGCATCAGGGTCTTTTCCAGTAAGTTGGCTCTTCATATCAGGTGGCCAAAATATTGGAGCTTCAGCTTTAGCATCAGTCTTTCCAATGGATATTCAAGGTTGATTTCTTTAGAATTGACTGACTTGGTCTCTTTGCTGTCTAAGGGACTCTCAAGACTCTTCTCCAGCATCACAGTACTACTATTTTATACATAGTAGTGTGTATCTAAGGGAAGGTAATGGCACCCCACTCCAGTACTCTTGCTTGGAAAATCCCATGGATGGAGGAGCCTGGTGGGCTGCCGTCTATGGGTTCGCACAGAGTCGGACACGACTGAAACAACTTAGCAGCAGCAGCAGCAGTGTGTATCTGTTAATCCCAAACTCCTAACTTATCCCTTCCCCTGCTTTCCCCTTTGGTAACCAAAAGTTTATTCTCTGAGTCTGTTTCTGCTTTGCAAATAATTTCATTTGTATCATCTTTTAAGATTCCACATATAATTAATATCGTCGGGCATTTGTCTTTTTCTTTCTGACATACTCCACTTAGTATGATAATCTCTAGGTCCACTCATGTTTTTGCAAATGGTATTACTTCGTCATTTTTAATGGCTGGGTAGTATTCCTCTGTGTGTGTGTGTGTGTGTGTGTGTGTGTGTGTGTGTGTGTGTGTACCACATCTTCTTTATCTTGTTTATCTGTTGATGGACATTTACATTGATTCCATATCTTGGCTATATAAATAGTGCTGCAATGAACATTGGGATGCATGTATCTTCTCAAACTAGAATTTCTGTCTTTTCCTGGTATATATCCAGGAGTGGGATTGCTGGATCATATCGTAGTTTTGTTTGTAATTGTTTAAGGAACCTCCATACTGTTCTTCATGTTGACTGTACCAATTTACTTTTCATCCAACAGTGTACAAGGGTTCCCTTTTCTCTACACCCTCCCCAGCATTTATTCTTGGTAGGTTTTTAAATCATGGCCATTCTGTCCAGTGTAAGGTGATACTTCCTTGGAGTTTTGATTTGCATTTGTCTGATAATTAAGAATGTTGAGCCTCTTTTCATGTGCCTTTTGTCCATCTGTGTCTTCTTTGGAGAAATGTTGATTCAGGTGTTCTGACCATTTTTTTATTGGATTGTCTTTTTTTTTTTTTTTGCAGCTTCAGTTTTAATTAAAGGTGGTTAGCAATAAGAGCTTCCATGGCAGAAGGCTCCATGCAGTGCTTGGAGGGTGTGAATATAAAAATGAGGTGCTAAACCTAATATGTAATACATTGTAAAGTATTTCATTTCCTTTTCCTCCTCTGACCATTTCTGCCTTCTTAATCCTTCTAACTTTCCCAAGGCATGGAGATGTCAGATACATAGCAATGGATTCTTAACTCTCATTACCACAAAGATATAGCAACTGAATTTGCATGTTCCGTGCCTTGAGCCTATAGCAGGGCCCAGGCATTGGCACAGAAGCCCATTGTTTGTATCCCATGGGTCCGTGAGGGTGGATGGCTCCTTTTTTGAGTGGATGTGTGTCCATGTAGCTCACAGGCTGGACTAATGCATAGGGCACACAGAGGGGCTGCCTATTTGTACTCATGATGTGAATGACATGATTCTGAACCTGGGCTTTGGGATCCAGGGACCTGGGTTTGGACATCAGCTCTTCTCTTGCTGTGTAGCCTTGGCACTTGCTATCTCTGGGTGCCTCTCCTCCGTTGAAAACCAGGTAGCACAAGATGACACTCATGTCACAGGGCTTTTCCAGGGCACAGCCTTGGATGTCATGTTGTCTCCCACTGGGGCTCAGGGTCTGTCTTTGCTTCTCCTTCTACAGTTGGGAGGTTATTCCAGTAACATCACCTATGAAGATTTTTCTTGATTCCCAGAATTTGTAAATTTCAGAATCCTCTAACAGTGTTCAAGGGACTGTAATGTGACCTTGGTAAAATTCTGTTATGCTATTTGGAAGTTGTCAGTTATACATGTAGAAAATGAGATGATTGGTCCAGAGCAGTGATTCTCCAACCTTTGTGTCCATGGGATACCTAACTGGTGGTTGGTGTGGGGTTCAGCCTCCCAAACAGATCAGAGGCAGGCTGCTCAGCTGAAGCGAGGTCTCCTCCCCATCCCCCTTCTTCCTAATCTCTTCCTGGCCCACTCCTCATAGAGGCCCCCAAAATGTGCCAGAGAACACGGTGTGAAAACTAGATCTCAGATTTCGATGTGCATTCAGATCCCTCAGTGATCTTGTCAAATGTGGTTTCTGATTCAGATGTTCTAAGGTGGACCTGAGATTCTGTGCTTCTGACCAGATCCCAGTTGATGCCTAGGTGTCTGGTCCGTGGATAGCATTTTGAAAAGCAAGGATCTGATCACAGACTGCCTTTGACCTTTCACATCCTTTGATTCAGAGTTTTTACCGTTATTCTGATTGTGTCATAAAATAAAAATCTGTGTTAAATGAATGTTTCTATTAAGGGCAACATCCTCAAGTATACAGATCTGGAAACTGACCTGGGATATAAAGGAGACAGAAAGTATTTGTTTCTCAACTGCGAGTGTCTGAAACATCTGTAAAATATTTTCTGAAGAACACCATTTGGGTTAAGAAGCTGTTCAACTTTGTCAAGAAGAGTTCCACTTTGGTTTGGTTGGAGTCTGGATCATAGTGAAAGTGTTAGTCATTGAGTTGTATCTGAATCTTTGCAACCTCATGGACTGTAATCCACCAGGCTTCTCTGACCATGTAATTTCCCAGGCAAGAATACTGGAGTGGATAGCCATTCCTTTCTCCAAGGAATCTTTCCAACCCAGGGATTGAACCTGGGTCTCCTGCATTACAGGCATATTCTTTACCATCTGAGCCACAAGGTAAGCTAATGGACACTTTTCTAAGGGAATTTCTGGCAGAAACAAGTGACCTGCTTTCAGACCCTGGCTGAGGCCTGTCTCCACCCTCTAGGTCTAAGTGAAGGTTCAGAATTGTGGACAGCTGTTGGTGTATCTGGCATCCATGTGCTTTTTTTGATAATCTTAATGACATGGCATCTAGAAAGATACCTTCACGTAAGTGGCCCCCACCCGTTCTGTCCATTGCTGAGTTGAGTGCTCCAGGTTCAGAGCTGGTAGAGTGTTCTGTCTTCTGCACTCTGTTGGGACTCCTCTGATGTGTGTCCAGAAGACCGGCTGCTTTGACAGACCGTAGGGCTTTGCTTGTCAGTCTTTGTCTGTTTCAGTTTGGTAGTATCATGGCTAAGGTGGGGAGCCCACTTTAGCAAGGAGACAAAAGCCCAGTTGCTAGAGTAGCCAGTGTGTTGAAATGTCAGGTATCCTTTGTGGAATGTGGCAGAACAGTGTGCTTGGTGGCATTGCCCAGGCCCTTCATTAAGAAGGATGACCACTTTCCCATGGGGGTGGAGGTGGCATGTGCACCATCTGAGGAAGCGAGGTGAGACTGACACCAGGGAGGCTGGATCCAAACACAGAGGTGTTCCTTTGGTGGTCAGTCAGTGAGGAGAACAGTCTAGGGATGTGTGTTCCCAGGACTTGTCAATGGGCTTCTTTAGCATCAGGCACCTGGGAAGCCCAGATGGAGTGTGCCCAACCGTCCCCTCCTCAAGACGCTGACAGTCTGGAGACACTGGCCCATCAATAGCTCTGTCAGTGGCCACCAATCACCTTTTTCCTTCATTAATTCCCTCACTCTCTGGTGTGTGAGCACCTCCTTGGTGCCTGGCATTGGGACTACAAAGGTGGAGAAGATGGGGAACTTGCTGACAAGCCCTAGACAGGCGGACAGAAAGGTGCATCTCCTAGAATCTGGAATCTCTGAGGAAGGATGCCAGGGATGGTTGCTGTGGGCCACAGAGCTCAGTGTGTGTCTGGGGTACTGATCTAGAGTGCATTGCCTTCCCGTCACATCCCCAGAGCATTTGGATCACTGCAGGTACATGTGGAGGGCTTGTGCCTGAACCTTCCTTGAACACCTTTGATGAAGCATGAGAGTCTTTTTTTGCCAGCTACCTCTCTCCCACTCAGTTCCCCCTGGCATAAATCAGCAGTTAGGAGTAGAGGGGTCTCAGATAGAATCCTTAAGAAGAAGTTTCTGGAAGAATACCCTGTCTGTCCAGTGCTTCCTGAGCTCTCTTAACCTGGGGTCTGTCTTGAAATGACACAGGCAGTTTAAATCCTTCTCCAGCCCCTCACACCCAGGTCACTCTGGTAGCATAAGCAGGAATCCTAAAACACAGCTTTCCCCGAGGCAACCCCTGACTCCCACAATTTGGTGTTCGAGTGCCTGCAGCAATCTGGCCTCATCTTGCCCGTCTGCCAAATGAAGTCAATGAAAACAGTTCTGGGCCCAGGATCAGCCATCGCTCTCCATGCTTCTCAGGGCTCTGACCCCCACCGTGGGCCTTCCTCCCTTCCTCACAGCAGTACTTCCCCCTGTCTCCCCAAGGGTCATGGACTCGCCTCTACTCCCGCAGCCTAACTCCCAGTGTGCCCAGTGCTCCACACTGCTGCGCACAGCAGATCCCTCCCTCCTCACTTCCTGTGTCCTCCTGAAGCCTCTGAGGCTGATCTTAGGACTGTTCCTTCCTCTCCACAACTTCCAGAACCTTCTCTATAGTACTGTTTTTGTGAAAGGATACCTTGGGCGGTTTCTGTGTGTGTGTGTGTGTGTGTGTGTGTGTGTGTGTGTGCGTGCGCACGTGCACGTGCGCGCATGTGCATGTGCAGTTTTCCAGAACGGTCTCTATAGTACTCTTTTTGTGCAAGGTTACCTTGGGCGGTTTCTGTTTGTGTGTATGTCTGTGCGTGTGCAGTCTTTCAGAACTCTGTATTACTCTCTTTGTGAAAGGATACCTTGAACGGTTTCTGTGTGTATGTGTTTGTATGTGTGTGTGCATGTGCGTGCAACCGTCCAGAATCCTCGCTACAGTACTCTTTTTGTGCAAGGTTACCTTGGGCGGTTTCTGTGTGTGTATGTGTGTGCGTGTGTAGTCTTCCATCACCCTCTCTATAGTACTCTTTTTGTGCATGGTTACCTTGGGTGGTTTCTGTTTCTCTTTCTGTGTGTGTGTGTGTGTGCACATGTGCATGCATGCACTGTTTCCCCAGCTAGACTGCAATCCCTCTGAGGATAAAGACCCTGCCCAGTTTACCTTGGTACTGTCCCCAGAGATGCTTCTGCCAGAGGAGACACTGACTAGGTGCTGACTGTTGGCTTAGACTCACTTCAGTTCAGTTCAGTTGCTCAGTCATGTCCGACTCTTTGTGACCCCATGAACCACAGCACACCAGGCCACCCTGTCCATCACCAACTCCCAGAGTCCACCCAAACTCATGTCCATCAAGTCAGTGATACCATCCAACCATCTCATCCTCTGTCATCCCCTTCTCCTCCTGCCCTTAATCTTTCCCAGTATCAGAGTTTTTTCAAATGAGTCAGCTTTTCACATCAGGTGGCCAAAGTATTAGAGTTTCAGCTTCAACATCAGTCCTTTGAATGAACACCCAGGACTGATCTTTAGGATGGACTGGTTGGATCTTCTCCAACACCACAGTTCAAGAGCATCAATTCTGCATTCAGCTTTCTTTATATTTGAGTCACTTGGCACTCATCAACTCTGCTGTTCTATTCTGGACTCAGTAGGTGATGAGATAGGCCCTTCCCAGGCATCAGTATGTGTGAGGCGGGTAAGCAAGGCAAGTATGTCAGTAATCTCATTGAACGCAGGACTCTCTGTAGAAACACCTGAAGTGCTAGAATGCCTCTCCCTGTGAGAAGAGGGAGGT
>SJYC01132038.1:0-11650 GCA_006408675.1 Madoqua kirkii
ACTGTCACCCCAAGGATCGACTCATGCCAGCCCTGGGGTAACTCGAGGGCAAGCCACAAATCCCTGTGTCCCCTTGACAAGGAGGCTTACACTGCTGCTGCTGCTCAGATGGAAAGCAGCTGTGCAGGTTTCCACTCGAGACGAGGCCTGGGCCCCTGTGGGGGCTCCAGGGGAACTTCAAGACCCATGTCAGCACGGGCAAGGAAAGCTGAAGCAGTGGCCTCAGCTCCAGATGAGGACTGAGGGCCTGGCACCCAATGGGGAGGAATCCGCAGAGGCTCCTCACAACTCCCCTGGAGATAGGCCTCTCCTGAGGCCACAGAAGCGGGTCCCTAAGGTCCGCATCAGAACTCGAGAGGATCCCACACAACTCAAGAAAATCCAGGAGCTCCTCCCCTGCAGGCGGTGTGAAGCCATTGTCCGCTGCCGTGTCTCGGGGGGAAATCACCTCTTCCCTCTTGAATCTGGAAAGGCTCCTTCACACCCTTGCTGTGACCCACGAAGTTCCGCAAACCACCCGTCCCCACCCAAGAGAACACCAAGGGTCCCACCACATCTAATGAGGAGCACCGATTTTCTCCACTCAGTTCCAGGTTATGGCCCCTGTCCCTTCTCCATCAGGAAATATTCCTGGCACACTCCTCACATCCCAAGAGTTGTCACTTGCACCAGCAGAGCCTGGAGACACAGCAGGGGTCATGCCGCCATTCCCCAAGACCCCCAATTATCTCGTCCACTCCAGATGAACCTTACGGCCCAGCACTGACTCAAATGTCACCCTGAGAATTGACTCATGCCATGCTGGCACGTGTGACAGCCCGGAGGTACCTCGAGGGCAGGTCACAGATCCCTATGTCCACTAGTCGGGGAGACTGACAATGCTGCTGCAGTATGGTAGGTAAGTGGCCGTGCACAGCTCCACGTGAGATGAGGCCTGACTCTCCTGTGGGGGCTCGAGGGGATCCCCAAGACCCATGTCAGCACGAGCGAGGAAAGCTCAGGCTCCGGACTCAGCTCTACCCCAGGACTGAGGACCCAGCGCTGACAGGGGTGGAATCCCCAGAGGCTTCTCGCAACTTGCACGGAGAATGGCCTATCCTGAGGCCACAGGGGCAGGTCCGTGGATCCCCGTCGTAACTCAAGAGGATCCCGCCGCAACTTGTGAAAAACCAGAAACTTCTCGGTTGCAGGTGGGGTGAGGTCCTTGTCCACTGTGGTATCTCAAGGGAAATCACCCCTTCAAGGTGGAACTTGAATGGCTCCTTCACACCTATGCTGTGACTCACGAAGTTCCCCGACCCACCAGTCGTCACTCGAGAGGAACACCAAGGGTCCTGCCGTGACACAAGAGGAGCCCTGTTTTCCCCTGCTGCGCTCCAAATGAGGATCCCTTTCCCTGGTCATTGGAAAAGAATTCCTGGTGCTCCCCTTGCAACCCAAAAGGAGGCACTCACACCAGGAGAGTTGGGAGGAACAACAGGGTTTGTGCCACCATTCCCAAGACCCCAAAATGCCTCGTCTGCTCCAGATGAACCTGACTGCCCTGCACTGACTCGACTGTCACCCCGAGGATCGACTTGTGCCATGCTGACACATGTGACATCCCTAAGGTACCTCAAGAGCAAGCCACAGATCCTTGTGTCAGCTCAATGGGAGCCTGACACTGCTGCTGCAGCTTGTGACGAAAGCGTCTGTGCACATCTCCACGAGAGAGGAGGCCTGACTTACCTGTGGGGGCTCCAGGGGAAACCCAAGTCCCATGTCAGCACTGGCAAGGAAAGCTCCGGGTCTGGCCTCTGCTCCAGACTAGGACTGAGGACCCGGTTCACACTGGGGTGGAATCCCCAGAGGCCCCTCTCAACTAGCATGGAGACTGGCCTCTCCTGAGGCCACAGGGAATGGTCCCTGGGGTCCCCGTCATAACTCAAGAGGACCCTGCCTCAATGCTAGAAAAACCAGGAAATTCTACCCTGCAGGTGGGGTGAGGTGCTTGTCTGCTGTGGCCTCTCACGGGAAATCACCCCTTCCCTCTTGGACCTCAAAAGATTCCTAAACACCCTTGCTGTGACCCACGAAGTTCCATGACACAACTGTCCCCAAATGAGAGGAACACCGAGGGTACTGCCTCGACTCAAGAGGAGCCCTGTGTTCCCCTGCTCACCTCCAGATGAGGGTGCCTTTCCCTGTTTTCCCCTGCTCACCTCCAGATGAGGGTGCCTTTCCCTGCTCTGTCTGGAAAGGATTCCTGGCACTCCCCTCCCATCCCAAGTGGAGGCACTCACACCAGGAGAGTCAGGAGGAACACCAGGGGTCGTGCCACCATTCCCAAAGACCCCCAAATGCCTCGGCCACTCCAGATGAACCTGACTGCCCTTCACTGCCTCGACTGTCACCCCTAAAATGAACTCAAGACACACTGGCACGTCTGACAGCCCTGGGGTACCTAGCGGTCAAGCCACAGATCTTTGTGTGTCCGCTTGACAGGGAGCCTGACACTGTTGCTGAGCATGGGAGGAAGGCGTCTGTGAACGTCTCCACGCGAGACAAGGCCTTACTCCCCTGCGGAGGCTCCAGGGGAACACCAAGACCCATGTCAGCATGGACGAGGAAAGCTCAGGCTCTGGCCTCAGATCCAGACAAGGACTGAGGACCTGGCGCCGTCTGAGGAGGAATCCCCAGAGGCCCCTCGCAACTTGCATGGAGACTGGCCTCTCCTGAGGCCACAGGGGCAGGTCCCTGGGGTCCCTGTCGTAAATCGAGAGGAACCGGCCACAACTCGAAAAAATCCAGGAGCTACTCCCCTGCAGGCGGGTTGAGGTCCTTGTCCCCTGCGGCGTGTCACGGAAAATCACTCCTTCCTTCCTGGACTTGGAAAGGATAATTCACTCCCTTACTGTGACCCACGAAGTTCCCCGACCCACCCGTCCCAACTCGTGAGGAATAACCGAGAGTCCCACCACCACTCAAAAGGAGACCCGTTTTCCCCTGCTCAGCTCCAAATGAGTGCCCCTGTCTCTTTTTCATTGAGAAAGGATTCCTGGCACTCCTCTCGCATCCCAAGAGGAGTCGTTAGCACCTGCAGAGCCTGGAGACACACCAGGGGTCATACCACCATTCCGTCAGACTCCCAAATGCCTCGTCCACTCAAGATGAACCTGACTGCCCTGCACTGCCTCGACTGTCACCCCTAAAATGAACTCACGCCACGCTGGCACATCTGACAGCCATGGGGTACTTGGAGGACAAGCGAAGATCTTTGTGTCCACTAGACAGGACACCTGACACTGTTGCTGCAGCACGGGAGGAAAGTGGCCATGCACATCTCCATGTGAGACGAGGCCTGACTCCCCTGTGGGGGGGGTCCAAGGTAACCCCAAGACCCATGTCAGCACGAGCAAGGAAAGCTCAGGCTCTGGCCTCAGCTCCAGACAAGGACTGGGGACCCTGAACCGACTGGGGAGGAATCTCCAGAGGCCCCTTCAACTTGCATGGAGACTGGCCTCTCCTGAGGCCACAGGGGTCCCTGAGGTCCCCTTCGTAACTCGGGAGGACACTGCCGTGCATGAGAAAAACCAGGAGCTTCTCCGTGCAGGTGGAGTGAGGCCATTGTCCGCTGCGGCATCTCAAGGGAAATCAACGCTTCTCTCTTGGAACTCGAAAGGCTCCTTCACACCCTTGCTGTGACCCATGAAGTACCTTGACCCACCTGTCCCTACTCGAGAGGAACCCCGAGGGTCCCGCCATGACTGAAGAGGAGCCCCGTTTTCCTCTGTTCAGCTCCAGATGAGGATCTCTTTCCCTGGCCGTCAGGAGAGGATTCCCAGCACTCCCCCTCGCAAACCAAGAGGAGGCGCTCGCACCAGGAGATTCGGGAGGAACACTAGGGTTCCTGCCACCATTCCCCAAGAACCCCAAATGCCTCGTCCGCTCCAGATGAACCTGCCTGCCCTGCACTGCCTCTACTGTCACCACGAGGTACGACTCATGCCATGCTGGAACGTGTGACAGCCCTGGGATAACTTGAGAGCAAGCCACAGATCCCTGTGTCTGCTCGACGAGGAGCCTGACGCTGCTGCTGAAAGTCGGGAGGAAAGAGGCTGTGCACGTCTCCATGCTAGAAGAGGCCTGACTCCCTTGTAGGGCTCCAGGGGAACACCTAGACCCATGTCACCACAGGCGAGGAAAACTCAGTCTCTGGCCTCAGGTCTTGATGACGACTGAGGACCTGACGCCAACTGATGAGGTATCCTCAGAGGACCCTCGCAACTTGCATGCTGACTGGCCTCCCCTGAGGCCACTGGGGCGGGACACTGGGTTCCCCAACATAACTCTAGAGGACCCCGCTGCAACTCGAGAAAAACTGGAAGCTTCTCGGCTGCAGGTGGGGTAGGCCATTGTCCACTGCAACGTCTCAAGGGAAATAACCCCTTACCTCTTGGAACTCGAATGGCTCCTTCACACTTTTGCTGTGACTGACTAAGTTCCCCGATCCACCCGTCCCCACTCGAGAGGAACACCAAGGGTCTCGCCATGACACAAGAGGAGCCCCGTTTTCCCCTGCTAATCTCCAGATAAGGATCCCTTTCCCTGGCCATCGGGAAAGGATTCCTGGCACTCCCCTTGCAACCCAAGAGGAGGCACTCACACCAGGAGAGTTGGGAGGAACACCAGGGTTCATGCCACAATTCTCCAAGACCCCCAAATGCCTCGTCCACTCCAGATGAACCTGACTGCCCTGCACTGACTCGACTGTCACCCAGAGGATCGACTTGTGCCACGTTGGCACGTGTGACATCCTTGGGTACCTCCAGGGCAAGCCACAGATCCCTGTGTCCGCTCAACTGGGAGCCTGACACTGGTGCTGCAGATTAGAAGGAAAGCAGCCAGGCACGTCTCCATGCTGAGACGAAGCCTGACTCCCCTGAGGGCACTCAAGGGGAACCCTTAGACACATGTCAGCACGGGCACAGAAAGCTCAGCCTCCGGACTCATCTCCAGACGAGGACTGAGAACCCGGCGCTGACTGGGGAGCAATTCCCAGATGCCCCTCGCAACATGATAGGAGACTGGCCTCTCCTGAGGCCACAGGGGTGGGTCCATGGGGTCCCCGTTGTAACTTGAAAGGACCCAGCTGTAACTGGAGAAAAATTGGGAGCTTCTCCACTGCAGGCGGGGTGAGGCCCTTGTCCACTGTGACGTCTCGGGGAAAATCACCCCTTGCCTCTTGAACCTTGAAAGGCTCCTTCACACCCTTGCTGTGACCGACGAAGTTCCCCGACTCAGCTGTCCCCACTCCAGAGGAACACCGAGGGTCCCGCTGGGACTTAAGAGGAGCCCCATTTTCCTCTGCTCAGCTTCTGATTAGGCTCCCTTTCACTGCTCCATCAGGAAAGGATTCCCGTCGCTCCCTCCCATTCCAAGAGGAGGAACTCGCACCAGGAGAGTGAAGAGAACCACCAGGGGTCGGGGCACCATTCTCCATGACTCCCAAAGGCGTCGTACACTCCAGATGAACCTGACTGCCCTGCACTGCCTCGACTGTCACCTCGAGGATAGATTCCCACCACGCTGGCACTTGTGACAGCCCTGGGGTATCTCGAGGGCAATCCACAGATCCCTTTGTCAGCTCGAATGGGAGCCTGACACGGCTGCTGCAGCTCGGTATGAAACGGCCGTGCAGGTCTCCATGCAACACAAGGCCTGACTCCCCTGTGGGGGTTCCAGGGGAACCATAAGACCCATGTCAGCATGGGCGAGGAAAGCTCAGGCACCGGCCTCAGCTTGAGAAGAAGACTGAGGACCCAGCGCCAACAGAGAGGATTCCCCAGAGGCCGCTGGCAACTAGCTTGGAGAATGGCCTCTCCTGAGGCCACAGGGGCGGGTCCCTGGGGTCCCCTTCGTAACTCAGAGGACCCCGGCACAACTCGAGAAAAAAAAGAATATTCTCCCCTGAAGGTGGGATGAGGCACTTATCTGTTGCAGCGGCTCGGGGAAAATCATCCCTTCCCTCTTAGACCTCGAAAGGCTCCTTCACACCCTTGCTGTGACCCAAGAAGATCCCTGCCCCACCCGTCCCCAGTCGAGAGGAACCCCAAGGGTCCCGCCGTGACTCAAGAGGAGCCCGTTTTACCCTGCTCAGCTCCAGAAGAGGGTTTTATTCCTTGCTCCCTAAGAAAAGGGTTTTCCAGTGTTCCCCTCGCAAACCAAGAGGAGGCACTTGCCCCAGGGGAGTCGGAAGAAACATCAGGGGTTGGGCCACCATTCCCTAAGACCCCCAAATGCCTCGTCCACTCCAGGTGAACCTGACTGTCCTGCACTGCCTCGACTGCCACCCTGAGGATAGACTCCCGACCCACTGGCACATTTGACAGACCTGGGGTACCTCAAGGGCAAGTAACAGATCCCTGTGTCCACTCAACGGGGAGCTTGACGCTGCTGCTGCAGCTGAGGAGGAAAGCAGCCGTGCAAGTCTCTAGGCGAGATGAGGCCTGACTCCCCTGTGGGGGCTCCAGTGGAACCCCAAGACCTATGTCAGCTCGGGCGAGAAAAGCTCAGGCTCTGGCCTCAGTTTCTGACAAAGACTGAGGACCTGGCGAAGACGGGGAGGAATACCCAGAGGCCTCTAGCAACTCCCATGGAGACTGGCCTCTCCTGAGGCCACAGTAGTGGGTCCCTGTGGTCCCTGTCGTAACTCGAGAAGACACCACTGCAACTCGAAAACCAGGAGATTCTCCCCTGCAGGCAGGGTGAGACCCTTATCCGATGCAGCGTCTTGGGTGAAATCAACCCTTCCCTTTTTGACCTCGAATGGCTCCTTCACAACCTTGCTGTGATGCGCAAAGTTCACCAAGACACCCATCATCACTCGAGAGGAACACTGAGAGTTTGGCCATGACTCAATAGGAGCCCTGTTTTCTCCTGCTCAGCTACAGATGAGGTTCCCTTTTCCTGGTCCCTCGAGAAAGGATTCCCGATGCTCCCCTTGCATCCTAGTGGAGGCGCTCACACCAGGAGAGTCCCGAGGAACACCAGGGGTCGTGTCAACATTCCCAAAGACCCCCAAAGGCCTTGTCCACTCCAGATGAAACTGACTGCCCTGCATTTTCTCCACTGTCACCCTGAGGACTGACTCATGCCACTCTGGCACGTGTGATAGCCCTGGGGTACATCGAGGGCAACCACAGATCCCAGTGTCCGCTCGATGGGGAGCCTGAGACTGCTGCTGCAGCCTGGGAGGTAAGCTGCCTTGCACATCTCAACTCGAGACGAGGCCTGCCTCCCCTGTGGGGGCTCCACGGGAACCACAAGACCCCTGTCAGCTCAGGCGAGGAAAGCTCAGGCTCTGGCCACAGCTTCAGATGAGGACTCATTACCAGGGGCCGGCTGAGTGGGAATCTCCAGAGGCCTCTCACAACTTGCACAGAGACTGGCCTCAAGATGGTCCCTGGGGTCCCCAACGTAACTCGAGAGGACGCCCCACAGCTCGAAGAAAACCATCCTCAGTTTCTGACAAAGACTGAGGACCTGGCGAAGACGGGGAGGAATACCCAGAGGCCTCTAGCAACTCCCATGGAGACTGGCCTCTCCTGAGGCCACAGTAGTGGGTCCCTGTGGTCCCTGTCGTAACTCGAGAAGACACCACTGCAACTCGAAAACCAGGAGATTCTCCCCTGCAGGCAGGGTGAGACCCTTATCCGATGCAGCGTCTTGGGTGAAATCAACCCTTCCCTTTTTGACCTCGAATGGCTCCTTCACAACCTTGCTGTGATGCGCAAAGTTCACCAAGACACCCATCATCACTCGAGAGGAACACTGAGAGTTTGGCCATGACTCAATAGGAGCCCTGTTTTCTCCTGCTCAGCTACAGATGAGGTTCCCTTTTCCTGGTCCCTCGAGAAAGGATTCCCGATGCTCCCCTTGCATCCTAGTGGAGGCGCTCACACCAGGAGAGTCCCGAGGAACACCAGGGGTCGTGTCAACATTCCCAAAGACCCCCAAAGGCCTTGTCCACTCCAGATGAAACTGACTGCCCTGCATTTTCTCCACTGTCACCCTGAGGACTGACTCATGCCACTCTGGCACGTGTGATAGCCCTGGGGTACATCGAGGGCAACCACAGATCCCAGTGTCCGCTCGATGGGGAGCCTGAGACTGCTGCTGCAGCCTGGGAGGTAAGCTGCCTTGCACATCTCAACTCGAGACGAGGCCTGCCTCCCCTGTGGGGGCTCCACGGGAACCACAAGACCCCTGTCAGCTCAGGCGAGGAAAGCTCAGGCTCTGGCCACAGCTTCAGATGAGGACTCATTACCAGGGGCCGGCTGAGTGGGAATCTCCAGAGGCCTCTCACAACTTGCACAGAGACTGGCCTCAAGATGGTCCCTGGGGTCCCCAACGTAACTCGAGAGGACGCCCCACAGCTCGAAGAAAACCAGGAGCTTCTCCCCTGCAGGTGGTTTGAGGCCCTTGTCCAATGCGGCATCTAGTGGAAAATCACCCCTTCCCTATTAGACATTGAAAGGCTCTTTCACACCCTTGCTGTGAACCACCAAGTTCCCTGACCCACCTGTCCCCACACGAGAGGAACACCGAGGGTCCCGCCGTGACCCAAGAGGCGCCCCGTTTTCCTTGCTCAGCTTCAGCTGAGGGTCCCTTTCCCTGCTCCATTGGGAAAGGATTCCCAGTGCTCCGTTCACGTCCCAAGAGGAAGCACTCACACCAGGAGAGTCAGGAGGAACACCACGTGTCGTGCCACCATCCCCCAAGACCCCCAAATGCCTCGTTCCCTGAAGATAAACCTGACTGCCCTGCACTCTCTCAACTGTCACCCACGTGGCATGTTTGAAAGCCCTGGGGTACCTCGAGGGCAAGCCACAGGTCCCTGTCTTCGCTCGACAGGGAGGCTGACAGTGTTGTTGCAGCTCGGGAGGAAAGCGGCCATGCACTTCTCCACGGAAGACAATGCCTGACTCCCCTGTGGGGGCTCCAGGGGACCCCAAAACACATGTCAGCACTGGCAAGGAAAGCTCAGGCTCTGGCCACAGTTTCAGACCAGGACTGAAGACCCAGCGCCCACTGGTGAGGAATCCCCAGAGGCCTCTCCCAACTGGAACAGAGACTGGCCTGCCCTGAGGCCACAGGGGCAGGTCTCTGGGGCCCGTGTTGTAACTCAACAGGACCTCACCGCAACTTGAGAAAACCAGGAGCTTCTCCCCTCCAGGCGGGGTGAGGCCCTTGTCTGCTGTGGTGTCTCAGGGGAAATCACCCCTTCCCTCTTGCACCTCGAAAGGCTCCTTCACACCCTTGTTGTCACAGCCATAGTTCCACAAACCACACATCCAGACTCAAGAGGAACACCGAGGGTACCAACGTGACTCAAGAGGAGCCCCGTTTTCCACAGCTCAGTTCCAAATAAGGGTTCCTTTCCCTGCTCTGTCAGAAAATGTTTCCCGGCACTCCCCTCCCATCCCAATCGAAGGCGTTCACACCAGGAGAGTTGGGAGGAACATCAGGGGACAGGCCACCATTCCCCAAGACCTCCAAGTGCCTCATCCTCTCTAGATAAACCTGACTGCCCTGCACTGCCTTGACTGTGACCCCGAGGCTCGAAACTGGACACATTGTCATGTGTGACAGCCCTGGGGTACCTCGAGGACAAGGCACAGATCCCTGTGTCCGCTCGACGGGGAGACAGACACTGCTGCTGCAGCTGAGGAGGAAAGCGGCCGTGCACATCTCCAGGTGAGATGATCAAGAGGCGCCCCGTTTTCCTTGCTCAGCTTCAGCTGAGGGTCCCTTTCCCTGCTCCATTGGGAAAGGATTCCCAGTGCTCCGTTCACGTCCCAAGAGGAAGCACTCACACCAGGAGAGTCAGGAGGAACACCACGTGTCGTGCCACCATCCCCCAAGACCCCCAAATGCCTCGTTCCCTGAAGATAAACCTGACTGCCCTGCACTCTCTCAACTGTCACCCACGTGGCATGTTTGAAAGCCCTGGGGTACCTCGAGGGCAAGCCACAGGTCCCTGTCTTCGCTCGACAGGGAGGCTGACAGTGTTGTTGCAGCTCGGGAGGAAAGCGGCCATGCACTTCTCCACGGAAGACAATGCCTGACTCCCCTGTGGGGGCTCCAGGGGACCCCAAAACACATGTCAGCACTGGCAAGGAAAGCTCAGGCTCTGGCCACAGTTTCAGACCAGGACTGAAGACCCAGCGCCCACTGGTGAGGAATCCCCAGAGGCCTCTCCCAACTGGAACAGAGACTGGCCTGCCCTGAGGCCACAGGGGCAGGTCTCTGGGGCCCGTGTTGTAACTCAACAGGACCTCACCGCAACTTGAGAAAACCAGGAGCTTCTCCCCTCCAGGCGGGGTGAGGCCCTTGTCTGCTGTGGTGTCTCAGGGGAAATCACCCCTTCCCTCTTGCACCTCGAAAGGCTCCTTCACACCCTTGTTGTCACAGCCATAGTTCCACAAACCACACATCCAGACTCAAGAGGAACACCGAGGGTACCAACGTGACTCAAGAGGAGCCCCGTTTTCCACAGCTCAGTTCCAAATAAGGGTTCCTTTCCCTGCTCTGTCAGAAAATGTTTCCCGGCACTCCCCTCCCATCCCAATCGAAGGCGTTCACACCAGGAGAGTTGGGAGGAACATCAGGGGACAGGCCACCATTCCCCAAGACCTCCAAGTGCCTCATCCTCTCTAGATAAACCTGACTGCCCTGCACTGCCTTGACTGTGACCCCGAGGCTCGAAACTGGACACATTGTCATGTGTGACAGCCCTGGGGTACCTCGAGGACAAGGCACAGATCCCTGTGTCCGCTCGACGGGGAGACAGACACTGCTGCTGCAGCTGAGGAGGAAAGCGGCCGTGCACATCTCCAGGTGAGATGAGGCCTGACTTCCTTGTGGTGGCTCCAGGGGAACCCCAAGACCTATGTCAGCACAGGCAAGGAAAGCTCAGGCTTCAGCCTCAGCACCAGACGAGGACTGAGGACCCAGCGACGACTGGGGAGGAATCCCAAAAAGCACCTCCCAACTCCCACGAAGACTGTCCTCTCCTGAGGCCACAGGCGTGCGTCCCTGGGTCTCCATCGTAACTCGAGAGGACCCACTGCAACTCGAAATAAAACAGAAGTTTCTCCCCTGCAGGCGGGGTGAGGCCCTTGCCCACTGCGGCATCATGGGGGAAATCACCCCTTGCCTCTTGGACTTTGAAAGGCTCCTTCACACCCTTACTGTGACCCAAGAAGTTCCTCGCCCCACCTGTCGCCACTCGAGAGGAACCCTGAGGGTCCCGCCATGACTCAAGTGGAGCCCTATTTCCCCTGCTCAGCTCCACGTGAAGGTCCCTTTCTCTGCTCCTTCAGGAAAGGGTCCTGGTGCTCCCCTAGCAACCCAAGAGGAGGCACTCCCAGAGGAGAGTCAGGAAGAGCCTCAGGGGTTGGGCCACCATTTCCCAAGACTCTCAAATGCTTCATCCACTCCAGATGAACCTGACTGCCCTGCACTGCCTCGACTGTCACCCCGATGCTCGACTCTTGACACACTGGCACGTGTGACAGCCCTGGGCTACGTCAAGGGCAAGCCACAGATCCCTGTGTCCATTTGACGGGGAGCCAGACACTTCTGCTCGAGCTGGGGTGGGGGGGGG